>JAZHYW010052296.1:0-51954 GCA_037355805.1 Ixodes ricinus
AACTGACATCAAGCGACGTTTTCGTGTGACGTGATGTTACGGCGTCAAGGCGCGGTGTAAGAAGAAAAATTACAGATTTTATCCAGACAGCCGGCTAATTTCTTAATTTCAATATATTCCCCGGAGTTAATTTAGTTACGCTGTTCCTTTTCTTATCTTTTCTTTCTTCCTTTTCTTTCCTTTTTTTTATACCTTTCGATTTTCTCATTTTGTTATAAATCTTGTTTCTTCCTTTTTTCAGTGTATTTATACATATTTGGTCACAATATGCTGCTTAATGCTCTTCTTTTGTATTACCACGCCAGTTGTGAGTTAGCGCTAGTCCTGTCTACATGTTCTGTCCTTTGTCCTTTGTCTAACCTTTGCGCTATTTAATTTTGATATATCTAATGCGGCATTACAGGAAATGCAAACGTATTTATAATTTTTCCTCTAAATAGAGAAGGAATATTGATGTCACGCGACCTGACGTCAGGTGACCATTACACCGATTTTGTTTCGCACTAAATTGAGCGGGAAAATTTATGCCACGTGGCCTTCGTACCAAGTCACATTCCTTGTTATATTTAGCAGATAAATTGATACCTTTATATGTTTGGAGCACTTCCCAAGGCGACTGTTTAATGTCTTCTAAGAAAATTTCAACGATCGTTCCTCAAATACTGTATTTAATGCATTAGAAGACTTTGGACATAAAGGCCGTTGTCAATATTTTCCCTTCCTATACTGAAGACGGAGAGAAACAAAAATCGATTAAGGTACAGTTCGAATGCCATTATTTCTACGTTATTTTTTAGCTTCGTAGATTCGTCTAAAATCGCGTAAGCTGTACTTGTCAGCAAAATGACTCCAAGTTGTCCCTGCATATATTGAGCGATGCTTTGCGCCCATTGATAGCTTGCTTGCGCAAGTTCCATAAACCGAACACGAAAGCATTTTAGGAGTAAACGAATTTGAAGTTGTCTTCATTACAATTCGATCGCACTTGTGCAATGGCATTCTTCCGCGGCAATATTTGGTTGAGATGTTCTTGAATACAAAAATAATTCCTTGCTGAAAAAAACAAGGAAATTTGCGATGGATTATTGTTTCACCTTTGTTTTGTTCCCTGTAGTTGTGATGATTAATGTTCTGACCACCCAGCGTCTTTTTTGTTTTTATCAAGAAGCTCTCGTTTAGTAATATAAAGATAATAAATGTCCTAGATTGTTGACTACTCAGGAGAAATACAATACTTAAAGAATCCTTAATCTTTTTTTACAAACTATGTACCTTAACCATGGTGGATCTAAAGAGAATGTCTTTGTGTGCCTCACCACTTCGATGAGCTACGCAGAGAATCGCAGGTGCAGACCTTCGTTGTTGGGGCAGCAGATACCACTAGCTAAATATGAATATCCAGACGAAGAAATGACTGGGGTCTTACAATAAACAAAGTATAAAGGGGGATATTGTATAATCTAGGGGTGTCACGAACTGCTTAGACGTTAAAGTTCGACAAGTGCGCCGAACTTCCGAACTTTTAGCGAAATTTCGTTCCAGAGTTGTTTTCATAGTTTGTAACGTAGCTTAATTTATATCTTAGAAAGTAAATGCCAATTGAACGCATTGTAAGTGAAGTGTAGTATATTATTATATATTCAGCGTGTTATCCTACTCTACCAGAGCCGTCCGCTTGTCTCTCTTTCTGTGCATGTGAATTAAAGACGAACTTCAGTCGAACCATTGCGTCGATTGTTCGAAAAAGCGGCGCCTGGTCACACTCGAACAGAGGAAGACATCTGACATTCTCAATTAAAACTACTGAAAAGAGCTACGAAAGACTCGGCAGTAACCATTGTGACGCACATTGAGAGCTCCCCTAAGGTTTTGTTCAATGAAGCAACCCGGAGGCTTTTTGAGATCACCTGAATATATTTAACGTTCCTATGAAAGAGCGTGGACACGACTAATATTAAGTATTATCCTTCAAGAAGACAATGGTTATAATTATGAATTTGCGCATTCAAAGAGCGGTATCTCGCTCCCAATAACTGTTTGAAACACTGGCGTCAACGGTTCGGCGTGTTCCGTCGTTGCGATGATAATAATATTGCCCTCCCACAGGGCCGAGAAAGCACCGCTTTCTCAGCCCTGCGGGAGAAGAAAGGAAGAAAAAATAAGCGAATGAATCAAGATAAGCATTTAAACACCAAAATAAATGTTTCAAGTATTAAAAATCCCGAGGTGGATGAATACATATACATCAGTTTGAAATGTGATATTGAGTCTATTATGACATTACACAACACGCGTGACCTGGAAAACTCAACGGGCATAACTCAAAGCGCATGGGAACCTTGGCGCCATTCCCGCAGTGCAAAACACTTTTGAGAATAATAAAAACTAAGGCTGCCAATGCAATAGTTCTGCTGGAGAACACAAGGCGCCACGCACTACATGAGAACGCAATGGATTTTAACATAGTTACACGGGCATGAAGCAGGGGACCATACTTTGCCACATAGCCACTTAGAAAGTGTGCGGTATTTCGCTTCGATGCACGTATAGTTGCCCGCGTCTCGGATCACTGATGAGGGGACGGGTGGACAGTGGTTTGAATCGAAGAGAATCGAGTGACTCGACAATTTGGCATCGCAAGCAAAACCTCGCAACAAAGGTTCTTTGCAGCGTCGAACCTATAGAAATGATGGGGCGCTTTTGGATTCGAGCATTATTCGTCCACACCTAATGAATGTTAAGCGTGTCATAGTATATAGCGTGGAACGTGATTGAACCTGGCGGCCCGTGACTTTGGCCTTTATTTCATCGTAGGATGAGACCAAGTATAGGAATGGGAATGCTATAGTCATGACAATGTTCAATCATTAATATGACGAGACATAATGTGTATGATCACGGAGCGCTCATTATGCCTGATTAATTTATTCAGTGGTAGCTACCGAAAAAAAAGAAAAAAAAAGAAAACGGGTGGCGTGACGTTGCGCGTTTAGCACTGTTTGATTGGCTCCCTCAAACCGTAGTGTCGGTTGCGCTCGGACTTGGTGTGCGATGGAGTATAGAGAATATTTTACGGACTTTTGTAAACGAGAAGTTTATTCAAACTCTACTAAATGTAAGCTGTACAGTTTAATGAGAGTTCTGATGAATATACCGAGTATAATAAAATCATATTTAAAATTACTACTTTCGGTTAATACAAGTGCGTAAAATTTACGTTCTTCGTTTCTCAGCAAGGCCCACAGCCGGCTGACTTTTATCCAGTTCCTGTAATAACTCCAGTTTAAACAACATCGTCATTAATATAGTTTCAGTTAATTCTTTTTTCCCGAGTGATACTACAGGCATGCACTTCCGTTTGCACTTCATTGGGCTACAATTAGCAGCTTCAACGACTTTTCATAACACATTGGAAACTGCTCAGTGGTAAAAGTAATGATAAATCATTACTTTTACTGGCTGGACTGGCTGGACGAAACAAAAAAGTGTTTATTAAAACAACACAAAAAAAAAAAAAAACTAAAGTATGCAGGCGAACTGGTTAGGAAACAAACATGACTTAGCACAGCCTTAGGGTTTCGATTATGCAGATTAATTTGAAGTTCTTCCTTCGTGAAAAAACAATAGGAATTAAGCATACTAAATTTGTACATTTATGACATAAAAAGTATGTTTGACATATATTTTTAATATCCTTTCAATACAGTAAGTTTACTTTTTATGACACTTTGAGTGTACTCTGTACTTTAGCCATGCTGTCGGCGTGTCGACCCAGTCTGGCAACTAAGCTTGAACAATATAAAATGCCATTCGGTGGGGCAGTTTCAGGCGGGTAAGCTTCAATTACACTTGGCGCAGGTTCACGCGTATTGGAGTGAGGTATAAATGAACCTTTGTTCTATCCTTTTTCCAAAACTAAAGTGCATCTGGTCAAAGTATGCTTAAGTCGACGCATAAACTGGCTGCGCAGGTGAGTCTTTCATATATATGACACATCACATACTAAAGCTCTATGTTAAATATACAATAACTCAACTAGAAATATATCGCGAGGTCTCTTGATACGAGAACAAAATTAGTATACTTTTAGTGCATTTTCATTTTACCAACCTGCCGTGCGCGAGGCATTGTTAGCACAGCTAAAAGCACTGTTGCTATTTGGTGTACCGACGATACCTCTTGAATTGTAGGTTAAACGTTTAATGGAAGTGTTTCTTTTGTCAAGTCGAGTAAATTTTCTGATTGCCCTTTTAATATGTTCACCCGGCTTCTAAAGTCCTTTTATATTGCCCGTAAAACAAATATTTACTACTTACCTGATTGTAACCTGAGATACAGCAAATGAACAGCATTTGAAAAACGTAGGATAACGTCGAAGGTGTCAGCATGTTTTTAATGCGTTAGCATTAGAACGCTCGTTTTGACGAAAACCCGGCGGTGTCTTTCGTTTGTCAGTTGTCGTCGCGTGCGACGCTCCCATTGGCCCGAAGCGCTGACGTGAGCACGCGTCAACCTCTCCTCTCTCTCCGGCGCTGACAAACTGACAGACACGGCCGGGTTTTCGTAAAAACGAGCCCTTTCGTTTTCGGCGAAGCCAAGCACACAGCTGGCATGGAGCCAGAGAGGAGGAGGCGCCGCGGTGGCAACACCTCCTGGATAACAAAGCCGTACACTCTAAACAAAAGGATAGTCGTAGGGTACTACATTTGGGGTAGTCAGAAGCCGTCACAGATATCGCTACCCCCCTTAGTTATGCTAACGACCCCATGCGTAGTCACACGGCACGCAATCAACATGTAGTCACGGCGACTACCCCGAAAAGAAACATGGCGGCTGGCAAGCGACAGGGGAGCAATACGAGTAAGGCCTAGCGAGCTGGACTGCTTTTGCTAAAATACGATTCTCAAGTGCGTACGCCCGTTCGCTGTCTTCCGTACGCACTAAAGCACTCCAAAACGCGCCTCGAAGCACCGGCACCGCACCTATTACGAGTAGGGACGACAATGTGAGGGGTGGATTCGAGGGGTTTGTCCGCGACTGCTTTCGCGCGGCCGGCTGGATTTGCTTCGCGGACAGAAAACATTCAAAGAAGGAATCGTATAGCGACAAATGGAATGCCGTCTTTATTGAACATAGTATCTGCTTGCTGTGCTTGCCGTAAGTGATCCGGCGTTTTCGGTTGACAGCGGCGAGGCGAGGCATCACCGATTCAAGCGGCGTCGGTTCCCACCGTTCAACGTTCCTGCTCACCGGTTAGCATTCGTTATCCACTTTCAAGTCCCTGGTAATCCGCACCGCGACTGTGCACGCACTTGGCGCTATTCAGCGCACGGAACACCCATTCAGCTGGGGGCACAATTATCACGATTGTTATCGAACGAGAGGTAGGGAGGGCAGTGGATTGCAGGACCAGCTGTCCGTAATTCAATAGATACGTGACTGCTGAACACTTAGCTTATTGAATTAGGCGGCAGCTTGCGCCACCTAGGAAGTGTAGTAGTGACCACTAGTTGGCGTTAAAAAAATTGATATGTTTTTATTTTTCAGGTTTCACGGTACAACAACTCCTACACCGGCACACACACACCGCACGAACACCAACCAACATACCGAACACTGTTACAGGCTCATACATGTCAGTAGTACAACAAGGCACAAACAACTCCAACATAACACATCCGCGACTCTCTACTCTAACCACCCTACCGACCCGATTCGTATATATGCCCTACCATTTTCTGACAATGATTACGCAAGTGACTGCCGCTGTTTACTAGATGAATACAAAGAGTATTTGCAAGTATTATTGGTATACAAGTCCTCTGTATATTTAAATTGGCAGGCTAGACATCTCTCTTAATCTAGCGCTTCGAAAGGTAACATGATATGAACGTAATCGGCTAAAGTAACACCGCACGGCATGCTCCCGATCAGTTTCGGTTTCAGATTCACGAAGTGATAAGCTTACTCAAGCCATGTTGCCTCATGCTCGTTCCGCGCGTGTAATAGCAGCAAAATTTACAATAATATCTGCATTCCTAATCAGTAATCGGCCATAGGAAACATAATTTTTAGTCTTGTGTTGTTCAATTCGTTCTTTTTTTCCTTAAATTCAGTGCTTGCGAATAGGTGACTATAATTGTAGCGGGCAAACGCTGGCGGCACGCTTTCCATGTTGGTCGAGCGACCGATGAGTCGCTCTACTCGCTCCGACTTTAAAAAACCCCTAAATTAAACTTATGTTAAAAAAAAATATATGTGGTACAATTATGTATAGCATATGTATAAACTAGCATAGGCTGTTTTTCTTTTTTCTATGTGGTGTCTTTGGCGAACATATACACTCTATTAAATTATTTTAAAATCTCAGTTTTCTGTTGACAACAAAAGGTTGTGCACTTTCCAAGCATGGGGATACTTCATATAAACAGTGTATTAAGCTCAAAGCATTAGGGCATTACAATTAAAACTATACTGTATATATATAAAGTGGCTATAATGGAGACAGTATTCAGGTGGCAATTGTTTTCATTCTTTTATTTTCCAAACCTGATATACAATTTTTATTGAAAATATTTTCCTTTAAAAATAATTGAACCTTTTAAAACAACCTTGTTCTAAAACAACAACTTTTGAAACATTGTGGAAATGGAAATCTGAAAAGGAATATTTTTCCAGCACTGGAATATCAAACTATAATAATTAGAGTAATGATACTTTCTGAAGCCAGAAACAACCTTGCAGCTTTCTTATCGGCACCTTTGAATATGAAACAAACCAATAAACTTACATGAAAACATGGAACATTTAACCAAAAAAACAATGTTATGTATGCATTACAAACATTAAAGCATTCACCACTGCAGTCATTTTACCATTCTAAAAAGAATATCTGGATATATGTATAACACAAAAAGGAATATGAATTACGCCAAGCAAGATACTGGGCCATAGAACCAGTTTTAGCAAACAAAAAAAAGTATGAGAAGCCACCCAAAAGTATCTGGAATGAATTTCAAGAGGGCGGACGTTTCTAGTACCAGTATCCGCCTGTAGCAGCGCTAAGCAGCACCCTTCCTGAGTCAGTTTGCCCACCGGCATCGTCTGCTAAGGATCTAGCGGCATTTTTTCCCCAAGCACTTTAAAATCATTCCTCGTTTTTTCCAATGTCTAACTTGAATGACCTTCCACATTCACAAAGCTATTTCCTTTCAAGACTTTTCATACGGGCGAAGAGAAAAAATGACACGGTCCGAGGTCCTAAGAATAGGGAAAATGGAGAATCGGCGTCATGCCATTTTTGCTAAAATATTCTTGCACTGACAGGGCAGTGCGTGCTGGGGCATTGTTCTGGTGGAACTATTCTTTCCCCTTTCCCTCACATCGGGGCATTTCTCCCTTACTGAGTTTCGCAAGTGTTGCAAAATTCTCATGTAAAAACCTGATTAACAATTTTATAAAGAGGAACAAACTCGAAGCGAGCAATGCCCAAATTTTTCTATATTTTCATCAGTCGAGGAGGTTGAGGGTCGCCCTGAACGAGGTTGGTCGGCGATCAATAGTAATTTCCCGGCCTTAAAGTGAGAAAACCACTCGTAGATTTGCGATTTCTCATAAGCATCTTCTTTGTAAGCTCTCTGAAGCATTACAAGAGTTTCCGGCAACATTGTTCCTAAAGGAAAAGAAAATTTCACGGACGCATGCTGTTATTTCATATCGGACATTGCAAAAAAAAAAGAACAAAAAGACAAAGGATTTTTAACCGCTTGGAAAAAAAGTATAGCAGACAATGCCGGTCGGCAAACTCGCTCGGAAAGGGTGATGCTAAGCGCTGCTAGCTGCGGAAGCTGGTACTACAAACGGCCCGCCCTTCAGAAATTCATTCCGGTTACTTTTGCGGCCACCCATCTTTTTTCTTTTTAAAAGAGGGCAACCAGTTAATTACGCTCAATATACCTTATGCGAAATCGCTTGGTGGACTGACAACATTAAGAGCATCACCTTTTAATGTTGGCAAGCACCGTCGTTACCGAAGAGCGGTGGAGGCATCGGAGGGAGCCGTATGGGCAGTGCACGATGGCACAGCTGCTGTGTTTTCTGCCTTCCGACCATGGAATGTGGACGAACAGTTTTGTAGCGACACTCATGGCCTGCTCATGTTGCACAGACGATGACGACGAGGTGGAGATGCCTCTGCAGCGCGCGAGATTAAAAGTTCAGTTCGAATCCAAACGCTGTCCGTGCTGGTTCCTTTCGTCCTAGCTCCAACAGATTTGGTGACCCGGAATTGAACTCGCTCCATGGCTCATTCCGGCGCGTCCAACGCTCCTGACGGCGACCAACTCCAGTCAACCTTGGCAGCGGTCCAGAATTTTCGGCTACCACCATTTTGACCGAAAAATCCGATTGTGTGGCTGATGCAAGTCGAGGCCGAGTTCCGTCTCCGGCACATCACCAGTCAGGAGACGCGATACCTGCACACCGTGTCCTCCTTACCAGTTGGCGTCGCCAAGGGGCTAGCCGACATTCTCGCCGCTCCGGATCCGGACAACCCCTTCAACCAATTGAAGGCCGCCATCCTTGACCGCAAGACCGAGTCGGAGCGCAGCAGACTTTAACAACTCCTCAACACCGAGGAGCTCGGTGACAGACGCACATCCCAGCTTCTACATCGCATGCGTCAGCTGCTCGGAGCCCATAACAACTTCGGAAGATTCTAGTCTTTATCGTCTTGAGGACCATGTCGAGACTATGAGACGTCAGCTTGCCACCCTCGCACCCTTGTCACGACGTCATCAACAACTTGCCCATCGCAACCTACGGTCAGGGGTCCCTCGCGATAAACCTTGGACTGCGCCGCACACTCCGGTGGCTCTTCATCGTTGCCGACATTAAGCAGGCCATCCTGGGAGCGGACTTTCTCAGTTTCTACAAGCTGGCCGTCGACGTCTACTCACGACGCCTCATCGACCAGACGACACGCCTCTCCGTGAACGGCGTGCTCTCCACGACCATGGCAACAGGGCATTTTCATTATCTTCGGCCTATGAGAAAATTCTCGCGAATTTTCCGAAGATCACGGGGCCCACACCAGGGAGTCGCCGGTGAAGCATACCATCACTCACCACATTGTCACCACTGGCCCCCCTGCTTTCGCTCGTCCTCGACGCCTGTCTGGAGAACGCCTGGCAATTGCTCGTCGTGAGTTTGAGCATATGCTTGAACTTGGCATTGTTCGTCCATCTTCGAGCAACTGGGCCTCCGCACTGCACATGGTCCCCAAGAGAGATCCAGGCGACTGGAGACCATGTGGCGATTACCGCGCCCTCAATGCCAACACCCAGCCTGACCGCTACCCGCTTCCCACATACAGGACTTCGCAACGAATCATGCTGGTTGCCAGATATTCTCCAAGATCGACTTAGTAAAGGCATACCACCAGATTTCGGTTGAGCCTGCCGACATACCCAAGACCGCCATCACCACACGCTTTGGCCTCTTTGAGTACGTGAAGATGCCGTTCGGTTCGCGGAATGCCGCACAGACATTTCAACATACCATCAACGAGGTTACTCGAGGTCTAGACTTCGTCTTCGCTTACCTCGACGATATTTTGGTCGCCAGCACGTCACAGTCCGAGCACGAAGAACATCTGCGCGCTCTTTTCACCCGGCTCGATGACTACGGGTTAGTCATCAACCCAAACAAATGCACCTTCGGCGTGCCGACCATCGAATTCCTGGGGCATCTACAGGTTTTCCCGCTCATTTTAGTCCAAGCGATGACCAATTAAATCCGGGGCCACTCAATTTGATTCAAGCGCCATACAATTTAATCCAAGCGCCACACAATTTAATCCCGGGGTCAGTCAATTTAATCCACAATATGTATATGCACTTATTCTGTTCAGTGGTCGTGTTTCGCTTACACATTTGGTAACTTAGAACAATTGTTTATACAATTAGAATTTTTGGGGGCAATTGATAATTTGATCACAAATGTGATTACTTTGAGTTACTATAGTCGGTTACAAGTTAAGAAGGTAGGAGAAGCTCCTCCCACAAGCGTGATGCGCCGGTTTGAAATCCCTCCGCAGTCGAAAGAAGAGTTCGCTGGAAACGCTCCTTGTTCCGCTTCAATGGATAGATAATGGCCACAGAGTGGTGCCAACTTGTCTTCCACCCCCACTTTTTAAGAGCGCGACCTTTGTATCCATCGGCAGGGGGGGGAACCGAGCCCCTGAAAGCAGCCTTTGTATCCATCGAAGGGGAAGCTAATCCCCGAAAGTCGTCTTTGTTTCGATCCGAGGGGAAGATTATAATCTCCCTCTCGTGGTTCCACAATGCTAAGTCAAAGTCGAAAGATAAAGCAAATATGCACAGAAAAGCAAGACCCTCCCCGCGCGTTGGCCGCAACGTCACGGAAATGGTAAGACGCTATTGGATGCGGAGGTGGCGGAGGGATATATGATTCGCTTTGAGGGGCATTTGCCGCTACTTTCTGGACTTGTAACCTAGTATAGTCCCACTACTGACGAGGCTTAATTGATATGTTGGTTACTCTTTTTAGAGCGCAGCTCTTAGGCACCCGTTTCCGGCTTGAGTGGCGTCGGCGTAACCACGCGGTGCATGATTGGTAAATTCACCCGTAAATTAAGCGGAAAAATTTTCCCGCTAAATATAGCGGAAAACTTTCCCGATTAGCGGAAAATTGTCCCCGCTTCATTTAGTGGAAAATCTTCCCCGCTAAATCTAGCGGAAAATTTTCCCCGCTATATTTAGTGGAAAATTTTCCCTGCTAAATGTAGCGAAAAATCTTCCCAGCTAGATTTGGCGAAAAATTTGCCCCGCTAAGTTTAGCGGAAAATTTTCCCCGCTAAATATAGCGAGGAAAATTTTCCGCTAGATTTAGCGGGGAAAATTTTCCGCTAAATTTAGCAGGACAAATTTTTCGCTAGATTTTGCGGGGAAAATTTTCCGCCAGATTTAGCGGGAAAATTTTCCGCTAAAAATAGCGGGGAAGTTTTTCCGCTAGATTTAGCGGGGAAAATTTTCCGCTAAATCTAGCTGGGAAAATTTTCTGCTAGATTTAGCGGGAAGTTTTTCCGCTAAATTTAACGGGGGAATTTACCCATCATGCTCGGCGTGGTTACGTCGACGTCGACGGCGACGGCGACGCCGACGCTGACGCCGCTCAAGTCGGAAACGGGTGCCTAAGAGCTGCACTCTAAACAGAGTAACCAACATATCAATTAAGCCCCGCCAATATTGGGACTAGTAACTCAAAGTAATCACATTCGAAATCAAATTATCAATTGCCCCCTAAAAATTCTAATTGTATAAAGAATTGTTCTAAGTTGCCAAATGTCTAAGCGAAACACGACCACTGAACACAATAAGTGCATATGTATATTGTGGATTAAATTGACTGACCCCGGGATTAAATTGTGTGGCGCTGGAATTAAATTGTATGGCGCTTGGATTAAATTGAGTGACCCCGGGATGAAATTGGTCGTCACTTTGATTAATATGAGCGGAAAAACCCTGTACTTACACCGCAAGGAATCAAGCCCTTAGATGCAAAAGTTACGGCCATTCGAGACTTTCCGCAGCCAACATCTCTCAAGAAAATGCGTGAATTCCTGGGCCTCCTAAATTTCCATCGTCGCTTCCTACCGAGTTGCGCTGAAATGATCGAGCCGTTGACCGACCTGCTCGCCACCAAGAAAGAGCCCTCTGCGCCGCTTGAGTGGAACGAAGATGCAGCCTCTGCTTTCTCTTCAGCGAAAAAGGCGCTCGCTGACGCTGCAATGCTTATTCACCCCGTTCCAGACGCAGAACTACGACTCGTCACCGACGCGTCAAGCGTAGCTGTCGGTGCGGTTCTTCAACAGAACGTCAACGGCTGGCAGCCTCTCGGATTTTTCTCGCGTAAACTGAAGAACCAAGAGCAAAAGTATAGCACTTTTGCACGCGAACTTCTGGCAGTGTACTTGTCAATCAAGCACATTCGCCACTTCCTCGAGGGCTGGAACTTCCACGTTCTCACCGACCACAAGCCCTTGACGTTCGCATTCCAACAGAAACCACAGCGACCACACAGCGCGGGAGATCCGGCACCTGTGCTTCATATCAGAGGTCACCGTCGATCTCCGCCATGTCAGCGGCCATAAAAACACTGCTGCTGACGGACTTTCCCGCGTCGGTGCTCTTTCTTCGGCTCATCCACTAAACTGGGAAGAGCTGGTAACCGCTCAAGGAAACGATCCTGAGCTCCAGCGCTTGCGCGCCTTTCCCGGATCGCTGAAGTTTGCAGACGTTCCCCTCCCTTTCCCCCGGGAACGGCAGCCTGCGTAACATCAACTGGTGTGTCCCGCCCGTTCATACCACCAGCGTTTCGTCGCGCTCTTTTTCACCATCTACACAACAAGAGCCACCCCGGAATCCGCGCTTCACAGAAACTTATAACTGCTCGCTTCTTCTGGTCGAATATGAACGTGGAAGTACGTCGCTGGGCACAAACGTGCCAACTCGTCAAACTGACACGACACACAATCACCCACTTTCAGCCTTCGTCCACCATACTCCAGGTTTGCACACATCCACATCGACTTAGTGGGACCCTTCCATCATCACAGGGAGCCCGCTATTCGCTGACGTGCGTGGACAGCTTCACGAGATGGCCCAAGGCATTCCCTATCCCTGACATCACAGCAAAAACAGTCGCTGCAGCCTTCGTCGACGGCTGGGTGTCCCGCATCGGCTGCCCTGCTGTGGCCACTACTAACAAGGGATGGCGATTTCAGTCCGCTCTGTTTGCCGCCTTCACCACCGTCCTGGGCATCAGACACATCCACACCACCTCTTATAATCCGTCGGCCAGCGGCATGGTGGAACGGCTGCACCGCCAGTTGAAGGCAGCTCTTGCCACATACGAGCCGCGAGAACGTTGGTCTGACCACCTTCTTTTCGTTCTGCTGGGCCTTCGCTCGGCGCTCAAGGCAGATCTTGGCTGTTCCGCAGCCGAGTTGGTCTACGGTACGCCACTGCGCCTACCTGGCGAGTTCTTCTCTCCACCTTCATCTGAGTCAAGAGAAGACCCCAGTGGCTACGTCGACGACCCTCGACAAACCTTTCGTCTTCTCCGTCCCGTTTTACCAGCTCAACGGAGCCATCGACATGTCTTCGTTAGCCAAGACCTCGAGACGTGCTCGCACGTTTTCTTGCAACGCGACCAGGTCCGTCGACCTCTGGTACTGGCCTACGACAGACCGTTCCGACTGCTGGATCGTAAAGCCAAGACATTCACACTCGACATCAACGGCCGTCGTGACGTCGTCACAGCTGACCGCGTCAAGCCGGCGTATCTAGCCAGCATCTCTTTTTCACCTGCAGCAGCAACCCCTACCGCCCATTCTCGCAGTGCAAAACACTAATGCGAATGATAAAAACCATGATGACAATATGCAATAGTTCTGTTAGAGAACACAAAGCGCCACGTACTACATGAGAACGCAATGGATTTTAACATAGTTACACAAACATGAAGCAGGGGACCATATGGTGCCCTGCTTCATGTCTGTGTAACTATCTAAAAATCCACTGCGTTCTCATGTAGTACGTGGCGCGTTCTGTCCTCTGGCAGAACTATTGCATATTATTATAGCATTAGTTTTTATCATTCTCGTTAGTGTTTTGCACTGCGCGAAAGGCGCCAACGTACCCATTTGCTTTGATTTATGTTGATTGAGTTTTCCAGGTCAGGTGTCTTGTGTAATGTCATAATCAGCTCATTATTATATTTCAATCTGATGTATATCTATTCATCCACCTTAGGGCTTTTTAATGCTTTAACATTCATGTTGGTGTTTAAATGTTTATCTTGGTTCATTTGCTTACATTTCCTTCTTTTACAATTACTCCTCTTTTCTGGCCCTCGAGACTGCAACACCCAGCTGATTCGGCCCTTTACCCATAAAGTCTGGCAACCCCTGGCCAATATCATTATCACCGCGACGACGGAAAACGCCGATCCATTGACGCCAGTGTTTCAAACAGTTATTGGGAGTGAGATATCGCTCTTTCAATACGCAAATTCATAATTATAACTAGGGATGCCGCGAACTTTTTCGAACCGAAGTTTCGATGATCGAATCAAGTGGTTCGAAAGGTTCGAAAGATTTCGAATTTTCGAACTTTCTATATCGTAAAATTCGACGGAAGTCGAATTTTCGAACTTGTTGAACTAAGAAGTTCGAACCGTCGAACTTATTACGCTAAAAATCGATCTTTCGAACTTTCGAACTTATTACGCTGCAAAATTCGATGCTTGTCGAACTTTCGAACTTGATAGACCAAAAAATTCGATGATTTTCGAACTTTCGAATTTCTTGTACTAAAAAGTTCGAAGCTTTTCGAACTTTCGAACTTCCTACGCCAAGGAATTCGATAATTTTCGAAATTTCGAACTTATCTATCAAGAGAATTCGAAAAGATTCGAACTATCGAATCCTGAAAAATCAAAAGTGCGACGAACTTCGAACTTTTAGGGTAAAAGTTCGACGTTCGTCGAACTTCGAAAGACCGGCGGACGGTTTCATTTGAATTCAAGTAGTGAGGTACATTCGTAATTTTTTTTCTCGAATTTTTACATGCGGTGCTGTGTTCCTTACGAAAGACAGTGCCGTTTATTACAATGTTCTGGCACGCTCAGTTTTAAAGAAATAAATTCCCGAAGGGGCGAGGAAGGACGATGGGTTTTTGACGATTGTCGTTTGTGCCATATTTGAAGCGCGCTAAAGCCGAAGCTATTTACGCTAGCGATGTTAAACTTTTTAAGAATGATCTATGTATAGCTTAGGTAAGTGTCGTCTTAAGATGTGATTATTGTTATTCAAGATGAGTTGCGAAGAAATGTCCAAACATGTATCTACAAGCAATTATGCCCTAAACTTGTATTTTTTTTCGTCTAAGTTGTTTGAGGTTTTGCATTTAAATTAACACCACAGACAGAACATATAATTGCCATCTGCAGAATACAAAATAATGTATTTATTGTTTTTTCACGTTGAGGAATAAATTAACTCATGGGGGAAGATTTCTAATATTGGTCAAGTTCAACAACAAAAACACTTCCTGGGAAGTGTTTTTTTTTTTTTAGCCTGTACACATTTTGGTAGGAGAAACTTGTTTCAAAGTTCTGAGCTTCTGAATATGCAAGAATGCAACACTTTCGGCGGGATCTTTATAGTTTCTTTTTTTTTCTCCAGCTTTTTATCCCCGCATTTATTGTTATGTTTATTTTTCTTTTACGAATGGCACAGTTATTTAGGTCGAAAAGACATAGCGTTGAACTTCCGAACCTCTAAGCATGTGACAAGTAGCGCCTTCTGACAACGAGTTTCCGACAATGACCATTTACGGATTCTACGCGATCTTTTATGCAGTGAAGAGCGACAGTAGCTATACATATACATATATAATTTCAGATTAAAATAAGCTCGACCACGCCCTCTTTCCCCGTATTGTTTTCTTTAACAGTCCGAAATATCTGGAAGAGGGGCTTGATCACCCCCCCCTCCCCCCGTTTTTCCTCTTCCGACGCCACTTGTATGGTAGAACGCTCCTCGACCTCGAGTTGTGTCGGCTTCTGTGCTTTTTGTGGGGCGTTTCCTCCGTCCCGGAAAATAAACCTCGAGGACAATTACAAACTTAAATTACTATATGCCAGCGTCACTCGGGCGGCGTTCGATCGGATTACTACCAGCGTGCAAAGAATGGGGAGGTAGTTTGCCAGGTCGCTTCAAGGTTTTTCTGAGCCTCAACTTCCTGCCCGCCCCTGGCCGTTTCGAACTGGTTGAGTATCGTTAAACAGTGCGTTCGTGTGATCACTACCGCGCTATGCACGTTAAGGACCCCCCCCCCCCAGGTATGGCGGTCAGAATTACTGATCTATGGTCACACGTCACTCTGCACTGGCAAATATTCCAGCACATCCGGGACACTAGTCGTCTCATTTAATTGCCTGACCAACTTCGCGGAGTCTAAATATCACACCCTAACTTTTCTAAACCTGATTTCGTGAAAACCAGTGAGTCGTGAAAAAGTTATTTCAAACTGAAACTGTGGAGAAACATAAAAAAAGGTCTTCGAACGTTAAAAACTTTGACTTAAAAAAATTCAAAATCTTGGAAGTTTATTTTTTATTTTTATTGTAATTAGCTTTAAAAGAGAATCGAAACCTTCGACCTTTCCGAACTTTATGTAGAAAGAGATTCGAAAATTTTTCCAAATTCATGTCTATAAAATTTCGAAGCGTTCGAATTTTCCGAATTTTATATCCAAAGAATTTCGAAATCTTCGATTTTTCGAACTTCCGATTCCAAGAAATTCAGATTTTTCGAATATCTCGAATTTTTAATTTATGAAAGTTCGAAATTTTTGAATTTATCAAACTTCAAGTAAAAGAATAATCGAAATATTCGAACCCGATATTTTAGAAACCGCGAAAGCTTCGAACTTTTCGAATTCGCAACTCCACTTTGACCGAAAGTTGCGAATTTTTCGAATTCGAACCTCGGTCGGTACGAAAATATCGAAATTTTTCGAATGCGAACCGCAGTTCGCTTTGAAAATATCTAAACCTTTCGAAATTGAACCTACGGCGGTTCGCGACACCCTTAATTATAACCATTGTCTTCTTGAAGGATAATACTTCATATTAGTGGTCTCCAAGCTTTTTGATAGGAACGTTAAATCTATTGAGGTGATCTCAAAAAGCCTCCGGGTTGCTTGACTGAACAAAACCTTTGGGGAGCTCTCAATGTGCGTCACAATGGTTAGAGCCGAAGCTTTCGTAGCTATTTTCAGTAGTTTTAATTGAAAATGTCAGGTGGTTTCCTTTGTTCGAGTGCGACCAGGAGCCACTTTTTCGAACATTCGACGCAATGGTTCGACTGAAGTTCGTCTCTAATGCGCATGCACAGAAAGAGAAAACAAGCAGACGGCTCTGGTTGGAGTAGGATAACACACTGAATATATAATTAATATACTACACTTTCTTTACAATGCGTTCAATTGGCATTTATTTCCTAAGATATAACTTAAGCTACGTTACGAACTATAAAAACAACTCTAAAATGAAATTTCGCTAAAAGTTCGGAAGTTCGGGGAACTAGTCAAACTTTAAGATCTAAGAAAGTTCGTGAAACCCCTAGATTATACAACATCCCCCTTTATGCAATGTTTATTGTAAGACCCCAGTCATTTCTTCCTCTGGATATTCATATTTAGGTAGTGGTATCTGCTGCCCCAACAACGAAGGTCTGCAGCTGCGATTCTCCGCGTTGCTCATCGAAGTGGTAAGGCGTAAAAACAAAGACATTTTCCTTAGATCCACCATGTACATAGTTTGTAAAAAAAGATTGAGGATTTTTTAAGCATTTGTCCTGAGTAGTCAACAATCTAGGACATTTGTTATCTTTATATTACTAAACGAGAGCTTTTTGATAAAAGCAAAATAACCGCTGAGCGGTCTGAACATTAATCAACATAACAACAGGGAACAAAACAAAGGTGAAACAATAATCAATCGCAAATTTTCTTTTTTTTTAGCAAGAAATTATTTTTGTATTAAAGAACACTTCAACTAACTATTGCCGTGGAAGAGCGTAATTGCAGAGGTGCGATCGAATTGTGATGAAGACAGCTTCAAATTCGTTTACTCCTAAAATGCTTACGTGTTCGGTTTATGAAACTTGCGCGAGCAAGCTATTAACAGGCGCAAAATTTCGCTTAATGTATACAGGGACGAATAAGAGCAATTTTGCTGATATGTACAGCTTAAGAGAGTCTAGACGAATTTACAAACCTAAAAAAATAACGAAGAAATAACGGCATTCCAACTGTATTTTAACTGATTTTTGTTTCTCTCCGTCTGTAGTATGGGAAGGGAAACAAATTGACAGCGGCCTTTATGTCCAAAGTCTTCTAATGTATTAAATACGGTATTTAAGGAGCGATCGTTGAAACTTTCTTAGAGACATTAAACAGTCGACATGGGGTATGCTCCCAGCCTATATTGGTATCAATTTATCCGCTAAATTTAACAGGGAAACTGACATGGTAAGAAGGCCACGTGACGTAAATTTCCCCGCTAAATTTAGCGGGAAACTAAATTGGTCTTTAGGTGTCGCGACCTTAGGTCACGTGACATCAATTTTCACGCTAGATTTAACGGGTAAACTCAATTGCTGTATAGGTCACGTGACGTCAAGTTCCCCGTTAAATTTATCGCGAAATGTTGAGATTAGGAAAGAGAGGGGGAGGGGGTTCCGCTATAAAAGCATTTCATGCTCTAAGAAACTAGTTTGCACTCAAAATGATTGTAGCACTAGCGAAAGGAGAAACTGCAGAAGACAATTTACATTATCACATCTTCCATCGTACTCCACAAAAGAAGAGAAAGTGTATTTTGGGTGTAATCAACACCCCCTAGCTTGTGAACAGCCTGCTCTCCCTCCAGGCAACGTAACGCAATCACACTTGGAAGACGGCCAAACGGCCGTCAACTCATCGATTGGTCGCGAAGCTCAGTTAAACGCTGTACTCGTTTCAGCTGTACTCGTTTCCGATGTGCGTTTGCACTCGACCTGACTTTGATGACGTCTAAATGCTAGTTCGCTGACTTTTGTTATCGGTGCATGTGTAATATGCTTCGGTGATTCAAGTGATGAGTGTTGTTGGGTCGCGTGAAAAGTAACACCTTCGTAGGTGTATATGCATGCTTCGTTAAAGCACAAAGATTACTCTAGCCGTTTTACTCTATTTGCGGATGATATTACGATTTGGACTGAAAACGACGACTTCCTTACCACAAGGCGGGCTTTGAGGAACTTCAGAATGACCTGCTGACCACCGAGCTCTCGTTAGCTGGCCATCATAGGAGCAAAAGTGTCACCAGACAAGACTGACTACTTGCTCATTTGCGGACCAACCACTGAACGCGCCAAGGCCTACTTAGTGTTGCACGGTGAACTCCTCACTCAGCCGTAGGAAGGGTTGATTCGAATCCTTGGGGTATCCATAAGCGTCAAAGGCCAAAGGAATGAATGAAACAACTTATCCCTACGTAGAAAAAGTTCGTTCACATTATCAAGCGGATTTCCAGCAAGTTTGGCGGGGCGACCAGAGACATCGCTCGCACGCTTGTCCAAGTGGTCCTCACCTCACAAGCCTGCAACTGGGCTATATGTACCCTTTCCCTTCACACGCGCCCAACTGGGCACACTCGAGACACTCTACCGAATGGCACTCATTGTTGTCACTGAGCTCTCACCTTACACCCCCGTCACAGAACTCTATCGACACAGCGGCCTTCCGAAGGGGCCATCCACACCCGAAAGGAAGGCAAGACCCTCATGCGCCTTTACACGTCGCAGGGTCGACTACTTCACTACGAAGACCACACACACCATTGCGTTTCCACACCGAGCGCAGTAGGTGTGGGAACGCGCAGTAGGTATGCGCAGTAGACCATTTCACGTCCCATTCTCACACTCCTTCACATTCGCACATTCTTCGAAGGACCTGACGACCAGGACGTCATCCTCGACGTCATCCTAGACGTCGTCCTTGAGGTTGTTTTAGATGTAGTCTTTCAAGTCGTCTTAGATGTCGTCCTTGAAATCGTCCGAGAGGTCATCCTAGACGCTGTCTTCGACATCGTTCTTCAGGGCCTCAACCTCGACGTCGCCCTTGAAATCTTCGTAAAGGTCGTCCTTAGGATCGCCCTAGAGGTCGTTCTAGAAGTCGATCTGGACGTCGTCCCAGACGTTGTCCTTGAGGTCGTCCTAGATGTCGTCCTTGAGATCGTCATAGATGCCGTCCTAGAGGACGTCCTAGACGTCGTCTTTGGTGTTGTCCTCTACGACGTCGTCCTCGACATCGTCCCAGACGTCGTCCATGAAGTTGTAGTAGACGAATGCTATCGCAGTTTATTGACAACCAACAATAGTGGTTTCTGCAGCAATTTCTTATCTGCTGGCTTGCTCGGTCGCTCGCCTCAACGCGATGCGCTTCTGTCTGATTAAAACGGCGATAGACGCCGCTCCGACAGCCGCATCCCATTCGCGCAAAGCTCTGGACAGCGGCCGAGCGGCCGAGCTCGCGTCCTCAGTGGCACGGGCATTTCACGCGAAACTCAAACGCGACTCGGCAAAGCGTTAGACCCCCTTTCTACCCCTCTACACCCCCCCCCTTCCCCTGTGATTTGTTGTGCCACCCACATGCAGTTCTACGGAAATTTATGCAGCATAGTACACCTATGCACCGACCAATTTCTTTTCTTATAGCGAAGCTGTGTATGACTCGTTGGTTGGGTTTTTCGTGTCCGTTTACAGAACGGTAGTCGACAGAATAGAGGATATAAAACCACCGCGCTCGCCTTATCACTAGGGTTGTACGAGTAGTGGTTCGAATCGAATGGCGCTGCGTCCTTCATATGACTGAAAAAGCCAGAACAAACCAAGACGGCCGGTACTTTCAGTAGTACAGGAGCTAAGGATGACGCTGCTTTATTCGATTCGAGCCACTATTCGCACACCCCTACTTATCACCGTTCGCACCCAGATGATCATATTATCATGTGGTTTTGACACTTCTTTCAATAAGAAAACAACTAAACAAGTGCCAAAACCACGTCATAGACGATAACCAGGTAGCGCTCCCCGCACCCGTTTCTCGGTAAAGATTACAGTTGCATAATCTGCCGCAACAACGGTAGCATGCCCCCCCCCCCCCCGAAGCCTTTCGTATATAAAAACACGTTTACAACAGCGCATTTACTTTTCTTTCGTCATTCCTTTGGTGTAGATCCTTCTGCTGTTTACAAACATGAACTGCCGCTTGCGTCCCAAGCGACTTCCGGTCGCACCTTCTTTCCAAGCCTATTGAGCTTGCTTATGTCACCAGTGCTAGAAAGCATACATGCTACACGGACAACAAAAGTGGAGACTTAATGAGGGCCTTCGGCTGTAAGATATCACATCTTGAAGGGGGCAAGTTGGTTTACAAGAATACTCGAAACATTTTAACAGATCTCGCAGTCCTTCGTTCTTTTGGCGTTCACCAGGGGAATTCGTGGTTAAAAGTCTCATCTACATTTCAAGCAGCGGTGTTAAGGTGGCCCTTTTGCTTTATTTTGTTTATTTACATCTTCACTACTGCTTTCTCGCATGGGGGACCACCACAAAAGAAATATAACAATCCTGCACATACACCAAAAAGATTCCAGTGCTACGTCAAAAATGCACCGCACCGAGGTCAGTTTGCTCCACTCCTTAGAATACACTAGATAGTAACCATTCTTAATGTTTATAAAAATAAATCAGGTTTAGTCGCGTGTGATCAAATAAACGGCGAACCATATGTGCTTTCTTCGAGAATAATAATTAGAAAGACCATGCTTAGAATGTTTGGCGCACAAACAAGCCAAAGGGAAAATGCGCACTCTATGGCACAAAGGAATTGAAGTTTCAAACACCACACCTTATAAATAACCACACTGATCTTATGATGATGATGGAGGGAGTTATGTCCGTGCAAGCTCTAAACAAATACATGAATGCTTACCTTTGTCGTTTCAAAAGTAATGGTTTTGCTGTTTTGTTGTTGTTTCGTGCGCTGGTGCCATTTTATTTCGTGCGGCGTTTTTTAGCAGACTTCGAAAAAGATATTTTATCTCCTTTCTGTATGGGTGAAGGGTGACTTTCAGAGTTCTTTGTTTTTTCTTTGTGCGAATTTATTGCCTGGTGGCACTTTTTTGCGTCGTGTTTGTGCAGGTTTAAAGGGATGAATGGATGTTGTTTTGTCGCTTGATATGTGACTGTCTAGTTTCAATTTCCTTAGATTCGGCCTTTTTATGCAGAGTTTCCTTTGTTTCTTTCATTTTTCTTATTGCTAATATGCGTTTTCTTTAACGTTTGGTTTGTCCCGGTCATATCAGTTTGCTTTCTGTGTGGAGTACACATTTTGTCTGAACATGCTGTATGGCATGACCGGGGATGGGAGGAGTTCAGGCATGCTTATGCCTTTTATGACACCTTCCCCTCCCCCCCCCCCCTCCCCGACAACTGTACTCTTCGTCGGCTGTCTGAGATAAAATCTTTCATTTTTCTTCTTACACCACGACTTGACGCCGTAACATCACAACACACGAAAACGTCGCTTGATGTCAGTTCACGTGTAGTCAAATAATGAACAATATATTTTCCTTCACTCTCACAAACTGTTCAATGTCTTCTAAACAAATTCAAACGATTGCTCCTTAAATACTCTTCCATACATTATAGGACTTTGTAGATAAAGCTGGATGCAAATTTTTCCTCTCTTCTCCCGCAATTAAATACAGGGGTATTCACTGGACGCCATATTTGAGGTAACTGCTCACAGCGCATGCTCGGGAGGAGTTTTCCGTCAGCTCTCGGGCAATCACGAGAGAAGAAGGGAAGGATTAACTCATCTCTCACCGGGACTTTCCTTTGTATGTCCCAGGCTTCCCCGAACGTCGCTATTCTCCCTCTAGAAGATTATAGAAGATTAACTTTCACTCAAAATTCGTACAAAAGCAGCTTTCCCCTCTCTCTTCCCCGGTGGTTCGAAAGCAGCAGCGAGCTCGGCTATGACCGCCAGTGAATACACCCTATAGCGAGGAAGAAGCTGTATGTTGCTAAATACTGAAATAAAACAAAATAGAAATCGTTAGCTAAGTACAAATACTACTTCAAAATGTTTTCTATACGCAAGACAACGCTTCTAAACCTTCATAAATAACTCTTTCATTTAGTATTCTTCACCTCGTGGCATGATGTACCTTACGCTGCTCGCGTGCTTGTTACTGCTGTGCACTGGAGGTAAGCAAGAACCGTTTCTAGTTGAACTGATTTAACGAACTTTACCACCATCGCATTTTCCCGACGACAGTCCGCTCCCGATGTGTAGCCCGCAGGGGAAATTCGCACTCAATAGACCCTTTTCAAAATTCTGTGTCACATGTTGGCTCAAGAAGCAATTTCACTTTTGACAAAGTCAATGGCGCTCATGAAACAGTATTTCACCGGTCACCGTCACTTTCGTTTTCGTATCATACATTTGTCTGTCAGTTTCGATGGTGTGAACCTACGAAACTGACCAGCACAAAGCAGCGACTTATGAGCGTCTAGATTAAATTTTCCGCCACTAAAAAGGCTTAAGAGTCACACTTGTGCCAAGAGGCTGATTGGACCACACTCCGAAATATACTCTGACGCAGCCGTTGTATCTAATTCGTGTGTCATCTTGTACTGACATCTCAAACCTCCAGGCCTCATATATCCTCCGTTTTGGTAGTTTTCTTCAGCGTCTTCATCAACCTCAAGAAGGCCGCCATTAGCTTGCTGCAGAAGCTACACACAAAGATGACGATAGTGATAGAAGCTGCCCAACTAAATTTCAAAACTTGTTTATGTTTTGAATGTTGCGCCATGGCCGCAGAAGTCCGGACTTCATTTCTGTTCTTACTCTAAGAACCCTGACTTGCATCACTTCCCCTATGCGGAGATCAAGTCGTTTGCTTCTTGAGCAGGAATTGTGGTGACATCAGAACGGCGCCGAGCTCTCATTGGCTTTGATTGAAACGATAGCGGGTAGACCTTAACGCTACAGGCCTTGAGGTCTACCCAATGTTTTGGTTTTTTCAATGAGCCAATAAGAGCCTGGCGTTCTGACATCACAGCAAGCCCTGTGCAAGAAGCAGACCAATTTGCACTCCGCATAACTATAGCACTCTACCGTGACCATAGACCAGCATGTGGTTTACAAACAAGTCAGCGTTTGCCCACAGCATGCGTGCGCATTGCGCGTCAGAGAAACCAGATTTCTATGATGTGAAGCTACTGCGCATGCGCAACGCCGACAGCAGGGCCAACGCAGCGCTGTGACGTCATAGCCGTTCGTTGGCGTATAGGGGGTATTCTCCGGAAGCTGTATTTGAGCGTGATGTACACAGCGAATGCTAAGAACGGGCTCACACGTATACACGTTTGCAAGTACGGCCACAGGGCGCCACCATCTTACTCAGTTGGGGTGCGCTTGGACGCGTCATAATCCGATTACGACGTCAGGCGTCGTAATCGGATTTTGACGCGCGCCCAAGCGCACCCCAACTAAGCAAGGTGGCGGCGCATTGTGGCCGTACTTATAAAGGTGTATAGGCAGCAAAGACCGGAAATCTTCATGGTATGTGCAATACATGTTGCAAAAGCAATGTGGAGGTTCGCCAACAGCACGCGCACACCGCCCACGGACTCACCAATGGCCGCCGGTGAAACCCCTATTGAAGTTAATCGTAATGTAAATTCATTTTCGTTACAAACTTGGTATTACCTTCATATGCTCCATGTCTGGTTAAGAAAAGCAAGACAAACCCCTCCGAGAAAGCCCTCCACTACTTTTACCTTAGCAAGGAAAAGCACATGAGAGGAGGTTAGAAGAGCTGAGGAGGGATTCGTAATCTCTCCAGTGTTCGTTCTGCTAAAGCGGAAAGAGGGGAGGGCCTCGTGCGAAGAGCTTGTTCTACTTTTCTTAACCTGCACCAGCCTTTACTTCTTATTACTTTCGTAGTTTGAGTTGGTTTCATTGTTCGTAATATTTTAATAAAAGCAAAAACTGCAAATACCAATCTTCTTTCGGCGGCATTGCTGCTGTGGTTTCAGAGCGACTCAATCTTTAGGTATTTGCCTGCGGTAACGTCATTCCAACAGCAGGCGGTTGGTGTTTGTGCCATAATGATCGAACTTAATCCACATTGTCCGCTTCGAGTACAGCTACCTTGAGCATGATCCGCGGGAGCATTGACACTAAGGGTGACACACTGATATAGCTTGAGCATAAATAACAGCCTGATCTGCGGTGTCGCGCGTCCTAATTGTACTTAATGTTTGAAATTGCGAAAAAGTACAAATATATAAATCACGCGTTACTGGACGCATCATTGAGAAGGCTACGCAGAATAAACCCTTCCTTAAAACCACATCAAGCAACACCCGCGGTCGCCATTTCTTGGCCACGAACCATGTTACTGGTTCCGAGTCGTCACCTAAAACTGACGCAGCACTCGTTCTCGATACGAGCGAAACCGAGTTCACCCCGAACGCTGATGGATTCCTCGTATCCATTAGATGCTCAAAGTACATGCACAAACAATGACGCACTCGGATCATTATAGCGCAGTATACTCTGGATGGTCATCACTTTTGACCGATCTCTATTGTTGTAATTTTGATATACTTTTTACATGTTTTTTTTACGTTCTATCAAGGCACTGGATGGCCCGATAAAGACTGTGGCCGGAGCCGTGTATACAGACGAGCACGATATGTATATAAAGGACGGCTGGCCTTGGATGGAGAATTCCCCTGGATGGTACGGTGAAGCTTCCTTGACTCGCAAAAATTATCTTTAAATGTGCCCTGAGGAGGTTTCTGAGATCGCCTATAAATGATGATACTCACTGTGCTGGCTCTAAGCATCCTAGAAATTCCCAAATCATGCCGATAGGCGACCAATTTCTTTATTAAAAGAGCAATCAAAGATAGCATCACACCAAGGTCATCTCCGGCGATGGGAGGACCATGTTCCAAAACACGGACCATTGTCAGCCAAAGCCAATTGCAAGCGAAGGATCCTCGCGCCTCCGACCGGTGGAACCACGGAGCGATACCATGAATGCGCGCGGCTCGTTGCCCATACACCCTGGACTACGATTCAACCCAGCAAGCAAGCGCTCGAGAGTTGAAGATCGGACACATCACTCCCGCGGAAGACAGAAAAAACACATAGTGCGTTGTTTTTTTAGACGATTATTGCAGTATAATGTTCCCTCTCCGCGAAAAAAAAAATCATTTTTGGACTATCTTATTTGCTTTTATCACCTGCAAAAGCATACACATTTCGTAATAACAGCGTTTGCAATCTCAACGAAGTGTCGCGCTTTCATTGGTCACATGTCACTCTGGCTGCCGGAGCAATGCTCGCCACATCGCCGGAGATGACCTCGGTGTATTGCGATCTTTGATTGTTTTCTTAACAGGAAATTGGCCGCGAGTGTTACGATTTATGAATTTCTATTGGATGCTTAGAGCCCGCAGAGTGAGTTATCGCCATATTTAGGCGATCTCACAAACCTCCTCAGGGCACCTTTAGGCCTAGGTGACGAGCGTTTAGTTCAACAACCTGTCCGATTTTCGATTATCACAGTGCACGAAGTTTACGCACGACTTGCAATCGTGTCACACTGCGGTCATTACCCTGAGTCCGGCCGCAGCTGACGCTACGTTTCAAGGATGCCAATCAAACGGCGCCCAAAGTATCTCGTAACGGCGTTCGTCGCTTTTGTACGTTTGCTATGCGGAGAGCAAGTCGTCTGCTTTCTGCGCAAGAGTTGCGGTGACGTCAGCAAGACGCCGAGCTCTGATTGGTTCTGAATGAGGATAGTGGGTAGACCTCAAGGCAGCTTGCTTTGAGGTCCTCCCACTATTCTTCATTCAGAACCAATCAGAGCTCGGGGTCTTGCTGACGTCACCACAGCCCCTACAACAAGAAGCAGACGAACTTGCGCTCCGCATACCACCGGTTAAACCAATCACGCTCGTGATTTTGGAGATCAGCAGAGTTTTTTTCGAACGTTCGGGCCACTTTCTTTCCCGCTACGACCTCTCACGATGTGCTGTGTCCATTCGATTCCTTCACTGATTCCAGTTTTGCATGTATTCCTTGTTTTCGTGTTTTGGTCATTCTTTGTATTGATTTGGTTGACTCATTCCTGACGTTCGTCGTTATTCCTGGTATCTGATAGTCACCTGTTTTGTTGTTGTTGCTGTTTTTTTTTCGATGACTTTTCTGTCGTATTTTAGTTATACATTGGTGGGTTCCTTACAGCTAACGATCGTGTGTCTGGTTTTATTTCGGGTGATGGAGTCAGTTCAAATTTGTTCAGGTAGTTATCGATCTGATCCAATCATTTCTGCGGTATTTCTTGCTGGTGTATCGGGTGGCCCCTGTTCCTTCATATCTTTATGTCATTCGCATACGCGTTATAGTGGAATCCCTCTATTTTCTTAAGTTTCCATAGTAGTGGAGCCATTACAAGGCTGAACAAGTTCGGTGACTAAACCGATCCTTGGGGTGCCCCAACGTCGTTTGACTTTGTGGAGTTGGGGTGTGTGCCTACTTCATGTATGTATGCATGAAAATGCTTTATTTCAGACGAGGAGTCTGGGGGTCTAAGGTAAAAGAAGACAAGTTTGTCTCCTGACGAGACCCCAGCCGCCGATTTTTACATCTCCCGGCGAAAAAAAAAAACAATACTCACATGTATGATTTCGCCACGCATTGCACGAATAGGATTTTTTTTTTTACATAAACAAAACAAGTTGGAATATGAACTGCAGGTCATGAGAGGTTTAAAACTTATGTTTGAATGATATTTATTTTATAATGTTCGAATTGAATGGTTGTTTGTGTCATTTTAATTATGCTAGGGCGTCTGTTTATCTCGTCGGGAATGAGACATTAAAGTTGTTAGAAACCACAATTTGTAGAACTTTGCTTTTTACATAATGACAACTTTTTAAACTATATTTTCTAAGCGTTTTGAATACATGATGGAAAGAAACAGATTTATTTTGTTTTGTTTTATTGAAAATAATGATTGATATTTTAAGGATCAAGATTTGATCTACAGTTAATATCTTGCAGTCCTGAAATGAATGCCGTGTATGCTCGTAGTTCTGGATGTCTCCAACAAATCGAACTGCTTTTTGACAGGATAAATAACTTTTTTGTATTACTTAGAGTAGTAGTTCCCATACCAATATACAATACTGAAGACGAAAGTAAAAAAAGTTAATAAATATTTGTAACTTTAGCCATAGAAAAATGTTTGAACAGCAGTAGAGGCTTTACTACACGACGTTTCGGGAAGAGACTTCACTCTTCAAGTGTGCAGAAAATACAGTTGCAAAGCGTTTTCTAGAGAGACCAGAGGAGAGAAGGAACATTGGAGAAAGCGAAAGGAAAAGATCACATATATATAATAGTAAAAGTAAAAACACTTAAGCATGAAAAGTGTGCGCTAGCCCACTCGGCCACCGATCCCTTTATTGTTTTGTCTTTATAACAGTTTTATTTACCAACCGCATGTTGAGGCTATATATACATTTGCTTAGCAGATATCATTAAGTACGTTTGGAGTTTTCACATAGTTTTTCACATTTCTTAACCCACAGAGGCAGGTCATCTTGATCCGTGTTGGTACAGCGTATTTGTGTTACAAATTCCACGAAGTATGCTTCAACTTGCCGTGGATTAAGGTCTGCGTTTCTAACTGCCATCCTTGAGCACCAAATACTGTATAAACCAACTAGCATTATGAGGTCGTACGGTCCAAGTTCATGAGAAGTAACGGGAAGAAAACGAACCGATTGTGACGTTATTTCTAAGTCCGCTTTCAATGTCCTCTGTAACACGTCCTAAAAAAGGGCGTCCCAACAAAACATAAATACATGCTCTATCGTCTCAGGTGTTTTGCACAGTAGGCAGTTAGTGGTCCAAGGAACAAAAATACCTTTCTCGATGGAGCCATGCTTTCACTGGGAGGGTCGAGTTGTGAAGTATTAAAGCAGAAACTTTTTGCACGTGGCTGGATCGCCATTTTTTTTAACACGCCAAAGAACTTCCTGGTTAGGGTTTTTTCTGTGCACTGCGCGATACAAGGGCTCTGGGAAAAGAGTGTCATACAGGGCATTGGAGCAGGCTCTTCCTATTTACTGATGACAAAAAGTCCCTGGAAAAGCGAACTGACAAAGAATTGTGCGTATCGACAACCTCCTTGAGAAAAACTTCTTTTGTGGATGGTTGCTCTCACGCAGCTTGAGACCAAAAAAGTAGGCAAGCGCCACGCCAATTCTGTTTGAATGACAGTGTGCACAAATGATTGTTCGATGTCACGAAGAAAAAGGAATCGTGACAGAAGTTTTCGTACAAACAGGTGTGCCATGCCCAGTCCCCCCATAGGGAAGCGATGAAAAAGGTCATCTCTTCTCATCGGTTCGTCGCTTGATTTCCACATAAACATAGCACAAATTCAATAGACATTTTGTATACTACTTCGAGTATATTGCAACACTTGAAGCCCATACATGAGCTTGGCGACAAGGAAGATGTTACAGGCCGTTGCCCTCGCAAAAATTGATAAGTCACGGTTCGGCCAGCGTAATACTTTCCGTTTCAGTTAAGCTGTTGCTTCAGACCAGTAAAGAGCAGGATTGTGCGATATGCTGAAGTGGTACACCAAGGTATTTTGTGGGCGTCAAGCCCCATTTGATTCCTTCGAACTCCAATGGCTTTGTAGCCCACAAGCCGTGCCAAAAACCATAGCATTTTTCTAGATTTACAGCCGCACCACTAACGTCGCAGAAGTGATAAACCAATGCGATAGCGTTGGCCACACTTTTTCGCTACAGAGAACTGCAACATCGTCGGCGTACGCCAATACCTTGACTTCGAGCGTGTTGAACAGAAAACCATGTACATTCGGGTTGTTCGCAACACTCAAACAGAGAGGTTCCAAATAAAGAGCGAACAACAATGGTGAGAGGGGGCAACCCTGTCCCACTGAGGACAGCACGGGAATGCTCTCCGTTACGTTACGGTTTACACTCAGTTGTGTTGAACAGTTCTGATATGCAATTTGCACTCCGCCATATAAAACATGTTCAATGTTAACATGTCGCAAAGTGGCGTAGAGCAATTTATGGTGCACGCGGTCGAATGCCTTCTCGAGGTCAACCTGTACCATGGCAATCTGATCTTTACAACAACAGTCAACAGTACAACAGTCTAGAATGCTTTTGTCTACGGGAATATTTGTTTGTATTGTTCTACCCATTATACCACATGTTTGATGATCGCCTAGCAATTGGCATATTACATGCTGCAGCCTTCTATTGAGAATTTTCGCAAATATTTCATAATCTACATTGCAGAGACTATTTGCCTATAGCCCTCTACACGACGCAACTTGGCGATATTTTCAGATTTTGGAATTAAAACCGTGTGAGTTCTCATGAAAGACAGCGGCAATATTTTTTTCTTATAAGATTCTTCGATGACTGCAAGCAAAATGGGACAGAGACGACTTTTGAATATTTTGTAAAAAGTTGAACAAAGTCCGTCATGGCCTCGTGTTTTACCCCCGGGCAGGTCGCTTATTGCTCTTTCTACTTCTTCAACGCTGATGGGTTCCTCCAGCCATTCCCGCGTGTTGTCGTCTAGCCTCGGCATAAGAGACAGGAGGTCTTTCATTTCACAATCCTGCCGTCCCGAGGTGAGTGAAAATATCCGTCGGTAATCTTCTACAGACGCCTCCTCGATGTATGTCCTATCCGCGGTGAGGGTGCCATTCTTCTCGATTTCGGTTATTTCTTTGGACATTGCATATCTTTTTTCAACAATCAAAGCTTGCTTGGTAGATTGCTCGCCACAAAGAAACCTTTGCGTGCTTGCGCGGACCACAGCACCTTCATATCGCGCTTTCTGAAAGTGTTCAAGTTGTGCTTTGATATATTCTATGTCTTTTACTCCTTGCCCAAGGTTAGTATATGCTACTTCACACAGAGCCTGTAAATCCTGCTGCAGTTTTCGCTCTTCTGCCCAGGCGTAAAACTTCAGCGTGCTCAATCTTTCGATTGCTGATATTTTAACCTCCTCTTTGAACCGCTCCCACCGTTCTAAAGGGCACATCCCGCTTTGCTCAACCATTTTATCAAGGAGATCATCCACCAGCAGCTTCAAATGTCTTGTCGTTAAGTAGGCTTGTGTTCAACTTCCACAATCGACAGCTAAACGTTGACCTAAGGGTTTGGTTTTCTCCAATTGTAACATTTACGAGACAGTCGTCACTAAAGAACACTAATTTTACGTGATACTATCCAATGTTATTTAGATTGTCAGTAGAAAAATAAATGCGGTCAAGGCGTGCGTGAGAAAATTTCTGAAAATGTGTGAACTGAATTTTTTTTGTACTTTTTGAAATGTAAAAAACATCTTCCAAATTATTCTCAGCGATTATTTCACTCAGCACATTTGCACTAGAATCACTTACGAGCGTGAATGGAGTTCTGTCGCTTGCTTCACAAATGCAACTAAAGTCGCATAGAAGTATAGTTGTCCGATCAGATTTGATGTATTGTGAAATCCCTCGGAAGAATGCCTCCCGTTGATATAACTTTACAAGGGGCATAGATGCAAATTACTCTCCACTGCTCTTCCATCAAATTAAAGTCACACAAAATAAAACGCCCATGGTCATCGGTAAAGACACTCACGTCTGAAAAAAGAACAGACTTTTTCAGGAACAAAATACAACCACCGGCAGTGCCAACTGCATGCGTTACGCATAGCTCGTACAAAGTAAGAAAAGGCTGTAACGCCCTCGTCACCTGCTCTTCCTCCGCCATTTTTGTTTCTTGTATGGCCGAAAAGTCTAATTGCTCCTCGTGGAGCAAACGTAACAGCTGGTACTGTTTTCTACTAGAGTTTACACCTCTAATGTTGAGGGTTCCAAATTTTAAACCTTTAGTGACTAGAAGGGCCAGTTTTTTTAGTCGGAGGCATTGTTGGGATTGGAGAAGGAAGCGTGCATGGGAAAGCGACGTATAAACAACCTCACATGGAAGTTACATCATGCATAACTTTGCAACTGGCACTAGTAAAGAGAAAGTAGAACCAAGAAAGACATGACCTAAAGCGTGCGCAGTTTGAATGTAACCAGAAAGTATTCACCTTCTACGAGGTTGGCTCTCGTCCATTGCCTGTGGGAGGGTGGGGCTTGCACCGTTTCTTCCTCCCGTGAACTGGGGTCCAGTCGGACCCCTCATTTACGAGGTCCAAAGGCCTCTTTGAGGGTTCAGCGCCTTCATCCATTTACAGGTCGTCTTCGGACGTGATGTCCTAATGGTGATCGCTCATGCAAGCTGGCTTCGTTACTTGGCCCTTCGAAGGGCCCGAGGCTGCACCGTCGACGTCCTGACTGATGCTCCCAGCCGCAGGGTTGTCAGCTCCCAGACAACTTGGCAAGATGGTGTCGCTCTCCCGTGCTAGGTCTCCCTCTCGACCGGCCAGATGACTACATGAGATGGTGTCGTTCTTCCGGGATACGTCTCTTTCACTGACCAGCTGGACAATTAGACGCCAAAGTGTCGTCCTCTCGTACAGGGTCTCCCTCACGACCAGTTGGACAACTTGACAAGGTGGTGACATTCTTCCGTTCTAGGTGTTCTTGTCGTCCATCTTAAACCTTTGGGTCACCGGTAGTGAATGGATGTCGAATGTCGTTTTCGCCTTTCTCAGTTTCTTCTTCATCAATGAAGAACTCTGAATTGTCTTCCCCAGGAGCAAGCAGCATCACGGTGGCATATGTTCGAATGCAGTTCTCTTGCTTGGTGCTATAACGATTGCACTTGTCGCAGTGGGGAATTCGGCACTTTCTGCGAATGTGGCCTGTCCTCTTGCATCGGAGGCAGAGTAGTGTTCTCCCTGGAACGACGACCAGGACCTTGCTACCGAACATACCCAGCTGGTGCGGCAGATGATCTTTTGTTGTGCCCTCCTTGAGGTTCATTTTAACAAATCTCGTTGCCGTCTGAACATTCTGGAATCCTTCCACCCTCCACGTGTCTCGGGACGCTTCGTTTACTTTCCCGTAAAGGCTCCAGGGCCCTCCGTACTGCGTCGTCGCTTATGTGAATCGGTATCCAGTGCAGTCGTAGTCGGACCTCACATTCATCAGGGTCGATGAGCAAACAACGCTTTTTCTTTTGCGACCAGTTCTTTTGCCGCAAGAAGCTTCCTCTTCGCAGTCATAAAGTTAAACCGGAAGAGCCAAACATGGTTCATTTGGTACTGGCCAGCTCCAGTCAAATCTTGTAGAACGCCATGGCGTTCTATTTGTGTTAGAAAATCATCTATCCCTAATGGGCGTCCGGAGGTGTCACAATGCACAAATACAGAGTTCAAAACTTCGGTACCTGTGGGCAGAGATGGCAGAACCACACGGTAGGAATCCTGAGACATTTCAGCAGATGAACCACGGCCGGTGAAAGCCGTTGCAGACGCTCCGCGGGAGATCATCAAACTTGCGACCGTTCCAAATGGTGTCACGCGCTTGATTCCCGGCCACCGATCACACCCATTAGCATTTCATTTATCAATATTCGGGTTCCAATTATGGTTTCTTCAACTAACACGCCAAGAAACTTACATCTCGTTGCGCGTTCTATTTTTGATCCTTCAGAAGTCAGATTTTTGGTATTGTAAAACTTGAGAAGGAAGGACTTAATGGGGTGATAGTTGGCTGAACGATGGCGGTTTCGGGAGAACTGACTTTTTCCTCCACTTCCTTCACCACACTATGTACGACAGGCTTATTTTTTCCCTCCAAAGTGTATAATTTTGTACTAGTGTCAAGGTTACGTTGATTATATTTTGATCAATAAAATAAATTATTAAACAAACTGTTGGAAAGTTGTCTAAGCTATACTTTAAAAGTCGCCAGTGTCATCAGCATATGAAATAATGTCACGTAATCCAAGTATATATCCACATTATTATTAACGAATAAAATATGACAAAGGCCCAATGATAAGAACGTAGTGCAACATAGTATTTTATTAGAGCTAGGTCATATTTAAAATTATGTAATATTGTGCTGGGTGTCCCAAGGAGCGGTAAGGTTCTTTAAATCGACCGCAGATGGTGCTTTTGTTTTAATTATTTCAAGTGCATATAGTTTGAATCCTTATAATTTTAGCTTCGTAGTGAAATTTAGTGTTTAATTGAGTCAAAATCATTTTTAAAGAAAATATGGAAATTCCAATCGTGTATTGACGTTTTTTTATTTGATATTTTTTTACCTTTAATGTGCAGCAAAGCAGACTCGGTAGATTTCTTCTTATGAAAACCAAAGTGGTGCTTTGTTGTAATTTAATTGTTTGCAAAAAAAAAAATATTTTTAGGCATTCTTAAAACATGGATAATAAATATATCATTTTATAGTTGCCTATTTTTTTAAAATACAATTTTTGTTTTTAACGCTTTTAGGCAATTTTTTTCCCTGGAAAAATTCCAGAAACTGATATTATTGCATATATGAACAAAAGGGGGCAATTTAGTATACTTTATATCATTAAATGCCTTAACAAAGTTCAGTGGATTACCCTGTATTTATTGGTCATTGAGGCTGCTAGAAGATCGCTTGGTGAGAGAGCGAATCGTAGGCATTTTTATATCTACTGCCCCAAGTATACTTACTCGATAGTGGTTTGCGCAAGTTAGTTCACAACTCCCGATTAAATTATAAGAAGGCTCTCGTGTGTTCCAATGTGTGTTCTAAAAGCGTTTTTTGCCAGGTAGAATATTTTTTCCCCTTCTGTTAGCCGGTTTTTTCGGCCGAGTACCATTCTCTCGATTATTTCTAGAGCATTCATGTCAAAAATATTGGGCTCGTGCGCTGGTTCTTTTCCCAGTTTGCGAATTAGTGTCACTCCGGCAATTTCCAGTTATCTGGTATCGTCCCTTAGTTCTATATTAACGCGACAGCGTTAAGGACTCGTGTCGCATTAAAGCCGGCGTCGGTGGCGTGCGATAAAATCCAGAATTGGTCAATAGGGTCGTGACGTCGCAGCCACGTGACCTCACGAGGGAATTTCAAAAACAATCCACAACGCTCACGGGAAACGTGACGTCATGTGTGGAATGAAAGTGATAAGAAAATTAAAGACGTTTACAACTACCTGCAGCGCCGAATAAGAGCGCAGCTCTTGAGGAGGAGAAGGGGAGGGTATGCCCTCCTCCTCCTCCTCCTCCTCCTCCTCTCCTGCTCCTATTTCATTTAGCGGGAAATTTTCGCTACATTTCCCGCTAAATTTAGGGGAAATTTTCTCGCTAAAAATAACAAAACAAAGTCCCCGCTAAATTTAGCGAAAAATTTATCAATAAATCTAGTAGGGAATGTTTTCCGCTAAATCAGGGTGAAATTTTCCACCAAAGTTAGCGCGGAAATTTTTTCTGGTAAATTTACTAGAGAAATTTCTCCGGTGACTTTAACGGGGAAGTTTTTCCGCTAGATAAAACGCGGAAATGTTTTCGTTAAATTTAGCGGGGAAATTTTTCTGCTATATCTCGCGGGAAATTTTTTCCGGTCAATTTAGCGGAAAAAATTTTCTCCTCCTCCTCCCTCGGGACCGTCGTGACGTCACTCGTGACCTTCATGACGTCACATGTAACGTCATTATGGGAAACGTCTATAATTCAACGCGCGGCTACGCCGATGGCGACGGCAACTGCGACGCCGTTGAAGCCGAAAACGGGCGCCTCAGAGCTGCGCTCTAAATCATGATATGTAAAGCGAATTAAAGGTCGTCCACCCTTCGGTTGCAAGTTATAGACACGCTACCGTGTAGGCCACACAAGGAACGCTTGCACGGCTCGGAAACGATCGGAAGTTTATATTTTTTATGTTCCGCTATCGCGTTCCACTATTAAAGGCGAAGCTTTAGCGTTCTCCAAGTTGTTTTGTTCATCCATATGAGTAATTTCTGTTTCGCTTCCGCAGGTAAGTTCCGGATCATGCCTCCGTTGACTTGATCAGGTCCGGGCACCCCTCAACTCACGCCGTCTGCGCCGAGCAATTTAGACGAAAGACTGTTCGCCACAGAAACATGGGGGATATCGACAGATTTTGCAAATCTAATGATGCATGGCGCTGCAAAATTATTTGTACCCTAATTAACGTCACACCGTGAAAAAATAGTTTTTTGTTTGTATATTACGCAGGTACATTCCAGTCTCCAGGAGCAAGATGCCTTTTCTCTCACTTTTTCTAGCTCAACAGTATAAAAAATACAAGCTGCGAATTTTTTTTAACGTTGAAATCGTTATGTTGTTTCCTTGACGTAATTTGACCATCAGCGCGAATTTCACAATTTGCATTAGTTAAAGCAAAATTTACTGCTTATTATTTTATCTAATTCGCAGGTGAGCATCCAAAAGGAAGATAAGAATATAGGAGGTTTTTGTGGTGGGTCCTTAATTAAAAGGAACATTGTGCTGACTGCCGCACATTGTATGAGAGGGTAAGTCCAGTTGCTTGTAATTTGAGCAATATGTTTGCTAATAGGAAGCATTTTACGTTTCAGATTCGTGCAAGGGTACGTTGCAGCTGGGTATTTGGATAAAAAAATCGGGGACGTCGCTATCAGCGAAGGAAAGTAAGAATGGTCGTTGCTCTACTAACTTTCGATCTCAAGCTAAGATGGCCAGGCGTTGCATGCGCGGCGAGAAAATTTGTCTCCTTATTACGCTGCGGATACCGTGCCGTCAGAGCGCCGAGCTCTAATATGCAGGATAGGGGCTAGACAAAAGCGAAGGACAGTTGCCTTTGCCTCTATCGTGGGAGAGTAGCACCATTGCCTTCCCCGCCTGCCAGCCGGACGCAGACAGATACGAACACCAAAAAAGGCGGCTCGGACAATGAGCTGCTGTAAATAAAGTATGTTCCTTCTTTCGCCAAGAACAGAGAGGTGAAGAAGAAACCGCTCATTCTATGAACCAAAGAAATCATGAGCCATTCCACTCTGCGAAGGTGGTTGACCAGCGAAGCTGTTTAGCACACGACACAGACCCGCCCCGAGGAGCCGGAGGAAACTAGGCACGAGCGACGGGACCGCCACCTGGCGGAAAGTCTGCACGCGCGACGGGACTGCCACCCGGAAGAGCGGAAGGGAAGGAAAGTAGGCACGCAGGCGCTTGGAACGACGGCAAGGGGCTCTGCGAGCGTAGACATGTCCAACGGGGGTCGCACAGCGGCAAACCTTTGAGAAACAGTCTTAGAATATTTCGCGCGACACAAGGGACAATCACAAGCGAGTAGACACGGACAAGTGCAACTTTCAACTAGTTTATTCGTGCTTGATCGACCACGAACATCCAGAAAGAGCAGGCGCAGCACGCTACATAGAAGGAAAAAGGAAACACAAAACAGATAGAAGAGTCACCCACCAAGACACAGTCCCCAATAGTCATTATCACACCAGCAGCCCGGATAAAAACTGGACTTCACTCTCGAACAAAGAAACCGAGGTATCGCTAACACAGTCACGTCCCTTCTTTATATAAAACGCTTCCATCAGTTCTCTGGCTGCGCTATCTTCAGCTTCTACCCAAGATCCTGATCTCTTGAAATAGCGCCCCCCACCCACAGTCCGCACAGTGAGTTGGCGAGTGTGCGTTGCCTTTATTCCTGATTGACAATTCATGTTCCCATGCGCGGTCATTAGCACAGCGTCCAGTTTGACCAATATATACTTTCCCACACGAAAACGGAAAATCGTATACCATATTGGTCAAACTGGATATGTACAGGTAAAACTGGACGCTGTGTTAATGACCGCGCACGGGCACAGCATCTTTTAACTGTTCCCGTCTTGGCTTCATCCCACTTCTCTTCACGAATCGACTTTGGAGGAGCGCAAAGTCGTTTTGCGTACGCGCGCGATTTCGGAGAAATAGAGTACGCTAAAATAGCGCACGCAAAGAGCAAAACGTGGTTAGCGTTCCGCGGATGCGCAGTGGCCAAATGCTATTCTTTGCGTGCGCGAAGCATTAGCGTGCACTATTCTAAAACTCCCTACTTTCTCTTCGGAACGCCGTAAAATGCTTCCCCTGCCTTATATGTTTCTTAAAAAAGATGATTTGGTAATTTTATATGATGCATACTGTGTTATTGTTGTTTTTTCTTCACGGGAACCACTTGTTTATTTTAGTTTTTGTTATTGACTGCGCAGGAATGTATTGCGCTGTCTTGATCATCAAAATTTAGTTACGAGTCAGCGCTGTGTCTCTGTCCTTTTTGATCCGGTCTCTCATCTTTTGTGCTGTTTTAATTCTAAAGTTTATTTTCACTCAATAAACATTCATTAGAAATGTACCTAATTATTCAGCTAATTAGCATGATTTATGCAATCCTCGACGTCCCCCGTAGCTGTCAGCGGGTTCCCGGAAATATATTTTTTCCTAACCGCCATATTTTTAGGAATTTCAGAAAATCTTCCTGGAAGTTTCAAATGTTATCTCTTTTTTTAGTATTGGGAGAATGTCAACAAATGGGGATGTTTAGCCATCACCACAAGAATAATCGAAGCCTGTGAACCACCTCCTATACACCAATGCTTAGCGCAAGTTCGTCTGCTTTTTGCAAGGGGTTGCGATGATGTCAGAACGCCGAGCTCTGAGTGGGTAGACCTCAATGCTGGATGCCTTAAGGTCTACCCACTATCCTCTCAATCACAGCCAATCAGAGCACGGCGTCGTTCTGACGTCACCGCAATTCCAGCTCAAGAAGCAGACGACTTGCTCTCCGCATACACTGTTTACAAGCAAGTCCGCGTTTGCACTCACAAGGTTTGCTGCTCGCGCGCAGAAGCAGGCCTCGGTATGCGGCTTCTGCGCATGCGCCGTGCCGACAGCAGCGCCAGCAGTGGCAATGACGTCAGACAGTTGAGTTGCCAGGTAACGTCCACACTCGGATGGTGCCAAATCAGCATTGTACACTCTCAAGAAAAAGGGTGTAGGCGTACACCCTTTGTCCCATATAATACACGAAACTCGTTTCGACGTACAGAGCCCTAAGTCGAACAGACGGCCCCAAATTTTACGAGGGGCTTGATGGCTGCGGATATAACTTTTAAATAGCTAAAGTACGTATCAAAGTCCACATAAAGAAAACACCGAGTTTTCAATAGGGCCAAGAAAACCCGATTATGTTTATTGTAGTCAGTAAAACGTACATTAGCTATTTCAATAAGTTGTACACACGGCTATCAAGACCCTCACAGCCGTCTGTTCGACTGTTGGGCTGTACGTCGAATTGAAGTGGGGTGTATTATGGGACAAGGGTCATACACCTTGTACACCCTTTTCTTGGAGTGTACTGAGCCCGACACGCTGATTGGACACGAGTGCCGGGCCGAACGCTGGCACAGCACTCGTGTAGAATATGTGCTGCCTGCACTCGGTCTGAGTGTGATGATGTCGAAGTGCGAGGGCTCTGATTATTCTGCAGGGAGATCCCGAGAAACGAAAACCATGTGTTTCGGCTCGGGTATAGAGACTATGCCGCAGAAACCTCAAACTTCGTGAGAAATGGACGCATGGCTGTTGAAATCGAACGCGAAAGTTTTGCGAGCATTGAGTTACCTGGATCAAAAAATAATTGTGAGAAACTCTATTTTTCTATGAGCCGAGGTCCACCTAAGCTTAATATCGTCAAAACAAGAAATGACACTATAAGCGACCGTAACCTCTATTTCAGTAAAAATTAAAAAAAAAATCTTGTCAGCAAGAAAGAGGATATTGTTGTATTTTTTTTGTTCGTATTTTTGTTGGCAATTTTCTTTTTTTCACTGAAATAAATGTTGCAGGCGCCCACGGTCTCATTTCTCGTTTTGACGATGTTAGACATAGTTGGATGTAGGTTAATAAAAAGATTTCGCTTTTTCCAATTATCCTTTGATCCTGCAGGTAACGTCATGTTCTCAAACTTTCGCGTTCTTTCCCAACCGCTATAGCTTCACATTCCCACGAAGTTTGAGCTTTATGCGATGCACGGTTGATTTACCTGGGCATAAAAACACAGTTCTCTTTTCTTGGGAACTCCCGTACTCGTATTCACCTCAAGAACCTAGAGGTCGTCCCGGAGGTCGTCCTAGACGTCGTTCTTGACGTCGTCCTCTAGGACGTCCTAAACACCATCCTTGAAGTCATTCATGGCCTCGGTAGCAAAGAAGGTGAACATAACGAATGCTATTGCAATTCATAAACAACGAACGAGAGTAGTTTTTGCAGCCAATATTTTGTGCACTTGGTGATGTAGGCGTTGCCCTGTATTTCCCTATATTGCTACATCTGACGTCACGTTTTGAGTGTTGATAGTAGAGCCTCTCAGCTTCTCGGACGAAACTTCATACTTCATTAAATTCGCGAAAAAAAAAAAGTACTCTGGCTTGTATCTGGCTTACTTGTTCAGAGGTGTCTATTCGTGAGTCGAGCCAATTTCTCATCTGCAGATTGAAAAGTTTGTCTGTCACAAGCACGATTGCGGAGTCTATCGTGACATCGCTCTCATCAAGTTGGCGCGGCCCTTCAGTGTTGGGAAGAGAAACGGAAGCATTGGGACCGTGTGCCTTCCCCGGATGAACCGTGCAATCGGGAAGAACGTGACAATCACAGGATGGGGACTCACTTCTCCGAGTAAGAAAGGCTACACAACTTGCAGTTTTGGCAGCCTGAAAGAATGTGCTTTTAAATATAATGAACCCCATAAAAACTCCGGTCCTAGTAAAAAAAAACAGAAACCAAATTTGCCATTGTCATTTAGCAGCGTATGGTCGGTCCGCCTTTGAGATGCGGCGACACTGCAGGTTTTCGCTGTGTATATGATAAACTTCGCCAGTGCAGCAGCACTGCTAGCCTGGGGCCTTTAACGTGCATTATGCAGATGCACGACCGCACGTCACGGCACGATGTTTGTCCAGATCGAAACTGGCAAGTGTGTACATTGAACCCAGTATTCCTCACTTCTGTAGCGCGAGCTTTCACTCCGCGTGCTCCGAGCTGCTGTGCGCTAAAATTCTCGCGCTGCAGAACCCAGGAATCCCGGGTTCAGTCCCCACTCCTGCCCGTTTTGATCTGGATGAGCATCGTACCGGCGTGCGGTCGTGTACAACTACTGCGTGGTGCACGTTAAAGACCCCAGGCTAGCGGCTGTACGGCACTGGCTAAATTTCTCATCTACAGCGAGTGACTCGTCGCACCTTTGAAATGGCTGACTAGCTACACGCTGACTAAATATCCGCACAACCACGATTATTATTCAGCCACCAACCCCCCCCCCCCTCCCACCCACTACCTATCCAAGTGCCCCTATTTGAATGGTTACCCATAGCTTCCGAGACTTTTCGCGCACTTTGCTTCGGCCTATCCAAACGCTCGGCTACCCAGCAGAAAAAGCGAGCCGAACTAGTTCTCTAGATCTCCGCATGCGGCGCTTATATCCAAACCGGAAACGGAAAGAAAACCGCCTCAAAGCACGCTGTACAGTGTGACCCTGTGGCATGAACCTTGCATTTTCAGTGCTTTCATCGTCACAATAGAGACAAGCAAGCCGATCTCTGTTGATTCAAACTTTTAAATTTCGATCAACTTTTTCCTTGCCGAAAGGTCTGTGTTGCGGCGAGAGGCGGGGAGCACACTTCACGCTGCTCCTAAGTTTCGTATATCCACGATAATGGTGATGATGATCATCCGCGGCTATTTCTTTCTGTTCTTTAGTTTGGTTGAGAGCGTCACCAAGCACCCCGCTGTTACAGTCTCTACCAGCGAATTGGGGTGTGTGTATGTTTACACAGCCTAGAACTAAGTTTGCCTCAACATGCGACGTGTCTCCCAGCTGTTGAGGAGAAATTTAGCCAGTGCAGTACAATCGCTAGCCTGCGGTCTTTAACGTCCACCACGCTGTAGTGATACACCACCGCACGCCGGTACGATGCTCATCCAGATCGAAACGGGCAGGGGTGGGGATTAATCCCAGGATCCCTAGAGTCTGCAGCGCGAGCTTTCGCTCCACGTGCTCCGAGCTTATCTGCGCTTTAACACTTTAGTGTGCGCTAGCCGACTCAACCGCCGATCCCACCTACCGGCGAATGGAATTGCCTCAGGAGATCAGCCAGCGCGCGAAAAATCTCGGGGACTAGGGCTCGCCACAAGAAATATATTTAGTTTGGGTCTTTCTCACTAAATTTTACCTCTCCCATTCGAACGAAAGGACCGCCCACCCAATGTTGTAACAACGCTGCAACAATATACATTGCTAAATTAATCGTTCTCGTGTGATAAAAAATCACATAGTCTTTTAGCCACGCGCAGACTTAGTAAGTGCACTGTGAAATAAAAGCGGGATAACCAAATGCCCAAATGTTGTCAGATATTTTTTTTTATTATCAGACTTTTGCCTTTATTTATATGAATTGCCTCTTCGGCAAACTTAATCACAAGTTAATTTTGTACAGGAGTTATAACGAAAGTATAAAAAGTATGTTTATATGTTAACTATAGTCGGTGGCAAGTTAAGGACCCAGTAGAAGCTTCGCCTCCATCACGGGTTTGTTGTCCTCCGCCGGGCGTTTGCTGCGTGTGCGACGATACGACGTCAAGAGCAGAAAGCCTTTGACGGCGGTTAGTCGCCGTAGCGCCCACATCTAATTATATACCTTCTTGCATGTGGGAAGGCCACGGAAGCCAAAGCAGCCGTTTGTTGGCTGTAACCGTTCCTGTAATAAAAAAGAACATCTGCAAGCGATTCTATCCGAAGTTGTTCAACCCCAAAAGAATGTTTTGCGCTGGGATAGATGGAAGAAGGACGGGACAGGTACGTCTTTTTGTCGCGGTGTAGTACACAAGGGCATTGTTTTAAATATGTTATCATTTAATGCCCTGGTGCGTGCAGCCGTCTTTCGTTGGGACGGTCCTGGTTTGGTTTTTGACTGGTTTGGACTGGACTGGACTGGTTTCCCGGAGCTGCCGTTCTCTTTAGCTCCTTTCGTTCCCTTGTTACGTCCTCTTTCCCTTTTACAAGAGGGAAAGAGTCTTCTCACACGCTTCCAATGGCGCGCCCTGGAAGCAGGAGAGGAGGGGATCGAGCGGCCGTGGCGGTGGCACAACGTTCACGACAACGTAAAATTGAGGCGCAGCGACGTTGCCGTTTGCGCGAAACCACCAGCGCACGCGAGCAGGGATTGGCTCTTCGTAGACAACGGTATGCGGACCGTAATCAGTGATCGGCGGAAGCTGTGCTGGCTGCATCCAAAACCGCCGACGCCCGGGAGAGGACTGAACTCTGAACACGACAATATGCAGACCGCTGCGAGACTGGAATTATCACCCTTTTGCTGAGTCGGAAGCCCTGCCATAAATGCTGACGCATTTCGTCAAGAATAGCGTAGCAACAGAAGCAATTTTTGACATTGTTTTTGATTGGTTATTACTAAAATAAAATAAAAATATTAGTTTTATTGGACCATAACCCAATCATCCCCAAAAAACTTAGTAGTTTTGGGCGTCAGCCTATGCCCATTTCTCGAGTATGGCGTAAGTGAGCCTTGGGCGTTTCGGATCATTTCTGGAGTATATAATACACTTACCCTATTCAGATTCGCGCGCCATTTGTCAGAAGTTCGTTGCAACCTCGTTTCGTAGCCTCAAACATTGCGACCCACGTTTGAGGTTATGGGCAGAGCGCTGCTACTGTCCAAAAGTGATGCCGCACTACTGCTGTTACTCGCTGTGCAACCAACGAGGAAATGGAGAGTCCCTAAGCAGTTTGTGGGGAGTGTTTGATTTGTTTACTCTTTTCCTCTATACGGTAAATAGACAAACACTTTCAAAGTGTTCGAATTATCAAGCTTACCATTTGCGGCATTCACCTATAATCGGTGACAGCTCAAGAAAGGTTAGGGCGTGGCTCATTCTGTTCACATTTCTCGCTTCGTGATTGGCTCGTCGACGTTCTTATCGGCATATGCCTCCATCTGATTGGCCGGGAACAGCTTTCCTTCGTTTCAGCTAAAGTCCAGACGGAGCCGACGCTACGAGCTGATGGCACCAAGGGATGGGATCAATGCGGACACCAAGCCGTTCTCCGTTGCGGTAACGTCAGAACAACGCCGTGTTCTGATTGGCTCTGATTGAATGGACAGCAGGTAGACCTCAAAGCAAGCTACCTTGAGGTCTACCCACTATCCTTCAATCAAAGCCAATCAAAGCTCGGCGTTCTGACGTCACCAGAACCCCTGCAAAAGGAGCAGACGAACTCGCGCTCGGTATGAGACGGCGTCAAGAGAGCACCATCATGGTGTTCTTCGTGTTTCGGCACCTGTTCTATCATCGCTGTACCAATCACAAACAACAAAGGCCCAGTGACCTGCGCTTTTGACGATGCTCGATTGGTCCCATTACTGGCGAATTGTGATCTCTCTTATTACATGAATTTTAGGGCGATTCTGGCGGTCCTGCCGTGGAGAGGATTGGACGCAAGTCAATGCAAGTCGGGATCGTATCTCGCGGTCATCGATGGAAAGTACAGGTGCCTGGGGTTCTTACCAAAGTGAGCGGTTACTCAGATTGGATCGCTGATACACTGCGGATGCTCCAGTAAACATGTGTTTTATAACACATATTGGTAAATAAATGTGCGTGTCTGCGTTTTACTATTTAGTTAGAAGTACGTTACGAGACGTATAGGCGGAATCGGGTTAAGAGTTGCGGAGAGCCGCTTTAAGAAAATGAAGGGGGGGGAAGGCTTCTATTTTGTAACTTGCTACTTTTTTGCTCTAAATTCAACAAAATATGCTAATGGTTCGTCGTATCGAATTTCTACTTATATTCCAGCTTTCATTATGTGGTGTCAACATGAATATTTTTGAAAGAATTACCTACTTTTCTTGTGCCAAAATACCGTAACAATTATACAAATTTGTTACTTGTCGCATTGAACACGACATACGACAGTTTTCTGATCGCTGATATAAGGAGAAAATAGGCTTTATATTAAAGTCGTCGGAACATAAATCTGATTTTTTTCAGCGTTTTCCTTTAGAAAAAAGAAACGTATTTACATTTCTCGCTAAATTTTGTTGTTCTTGTTAGATCTAGACTGGTACCGGTAATGTTTTTCTTTTAATATCTAAGCGTTAAAATCGGCACAACTATTTTACTGGCTTTGCTACTAAAATGAAAACATTCAAACGTTCCATTTTTGATTGAATCCGTACATGCCAAGCGAGAACAGCGACTACTCATAGGAATTAGAAAATTTGGCGACGAAGGCTACTGTAAATGTTTCAAAGTGTCCTACTTAAATATCTTACATGAGATTCTGCAAGAAGCCATTAGTCTCTGAGTACAACTATTGCCCCCCCCCCCCCAAAAAAAAAAAAGAAAAAAAAAGGGGACCCTACAGACAAAATTTACCCTTTTCTGTTTAATTTCTTCGAATTGCTTAAACGACGTTCTGGAGTTATTGAACAGCATCGTAGGCCATGACCCTAAAGAATATAAAGACATGTTCAATACTTTATTGCTACGTCACTACGAGGTGCAACATAAACTTAGTAGCATGTCGATTAGTTTTTCAGAGGTTTATCATAATCTGGTTGATAATAAAACCACATGTTTATAAAACACAGCGCATAATAATGTTTGTTTCAAAGGGTGATTCATTGCAATGAACATTAAGTGAAAAAACACAGCCGTATCCACTTACCTGAGGCCGAGACAGATGGACGTGTGAAATATAACATGAAGCGCCGATGCATCTCACACAACATGTCTTCTCTCGTGCATAGGCTTTGATAACTAAATGCAGGACTCTAGGTTCCCTAGCTTTTAATAGTAATCCGTGGTGTACAGACATGTGACGTCATTTCAGTTCTTACATTGCGGACAGAGCTAATTGTAGTCGGTGACAGGCTAAGAATTGAGTGGAAGCTCCGCCTCCTGCACGCGCTTGTTGCCTTTCAACGGGCTTCGGCTGGGCGTGCGCCCAAGTTTACCAAAGGCAGAAAGCACGAGATGGAGGCGGTGCTCACTCTTAATGTTTATTCTGTCACCGTCTATACAGCCTGTGTCTAACGGCGATGTAACAACGCTTAATCAAATGCTGGCCTGAGATCTGAAACTCAACATTACCCGCGACCACCAACGAAAGAAGAGGAAGCGCCTATGTGTCACGTGTGTTGGACGGTACACAGATTGAACAGCCCCGCCAGCAGACATTCAGTTTGAGCCCTCCACTAGCCCCATCCGTCCGTCTCAGCGCTGGTTCGTGTCGACGACTCCCACAAGAAGCCCAGTACACCAGAAAACGGATCTCACGTCTCGTTCATTCTCCCTCACTCCAGCGACTGCTTTGTCGCTGGCCTGCCACCCTTCGGTGTGGCGTTGGCGTCGTGATGGGCGCCACGTAGCGGATGCGCCCTCACCACCCCTCCTTCAGAGGGAAGGTGGACTGCGAAGAAAAGGACCTACCGTCGCAGGTACCAGGGGTACTTGCTCTCGGCCGACTGTATTACACCTGGTAGTTGGCCACCTTGAGAACTTTTGTCTTCCCACATACCCCACAGCTATGTGTGTATACGTCACCACTTGCGGACGTGCGTAACTTACCACTTGCTTTGTTTGCGAAGCATCCAGAATCACGAATATCGAGGTTCTTCTTCAATTTGGGACAAGGAGGCTGCATAAATCATTTTCTAAATTCCGCTAAGGCCCCTCCTTTCCGGAGCGTGACGTCATAGTCAGCGTTATCGAAATCTCCGCTCTCGCGCATCTTTAGCGCCCATCAAAGATACGCACGCGCACACTTGCTATTTTCAAAAAGGTCAGGAATTGGGTTGTGTGTATGTTTATACAGCCTAGAACTTGGTCTAGATACGTCACGACTCGTGTCAGTGCGGGGGCATATACCTGGCAGGCTTGCAACTGCACGCGCTGCCCACACGAGTGACACGCGCTTTGCGGCGAAAGATCTGGGTATGACGTCACGACTGGTCGGAAGCTCTTCATCTTTTCTCGCGCTTTGGGGAAAACAAGCCTGATATTCAAATTGACAGGAAAAAATTACGCTAAAAATCACCTCTAGTTCTACTTTTTTTTAAATACTTTTTTTTTGCTTTTTTTTAAAGACCTTTGTACAACCTCGGTTTTCCGCGGGGAAGATAATCCTCTTAGCACTTCCTTCTCCTAAGCTACGAGGGGCCAAGTTTGGGCAAAGTAAAAAGTGGAGAGGATAAAAAGAGGAGGAGGCGGGCAAAAGCAGAAAGTGCGAAGTGTACGTCGGCCTTTAAGAGACTCGGTTATCTCGTCACATCGCGGAATAGAATCTATGAAATCGATGGGTTCATATTTTTCCTGTTATAAAACACAGTCACTCCTTGAAGAAGCACAAACGGTATGGTCCAAACTGGGAACCAAAACACTGGCTTTTGTCGTTACCCAGAGGTGCAATGACCCGTTGTTCCACACAAACTTTGACGAGATACCCCCTTGGCCATTAGCATGAGATAAGAAACTAGAGTATACTGTGCTTGGGTCAAACTTAGTCCTTTTTTTTGTTGATTGCCATCGTAACAACAAAATTTATTTTTTCGGATAAAGCCGCATTAATAAAAGCTTGACCGACGAGCGTCTTTTTTTTTTAATTGAATAGTATTTATCCGAAAACGGAACCATATGGCATAAATGTTTATACTTACTAACTTTTATGTCCAAGTTCTGCCCATGTTTAGCATCTTAAAAAAAACATCCGGGTTCAGTCCCGAAATATTTGCTCGCGCAAGCATTGTGCTTCTCTACCTATGTGGAACTTTGAGCCCAAACTAACCGCTAATGGCGAGGACAATTACCGGGTCCATAACTAACTTGTTATGAACTAATTGCGGTCAAACACCTCCGGATAACGTAGTAAATAAAGTGATATCCTGACCCGCAACAAGCGATGAACACGTCGAGCCTCCACAAGAGTATAATAAATGATTTAAAAAAAATGTGCACCATGACGATAATCCCTATCACTCCAACCTGTTGCACCGTAAGGCAGGAAAGCTGCTCCGACAAACCCTTCGTCTCTTTCCACTGTAATAGAGTGCGCACTGGAAAGGAGGCGAGTCCTTACATTACTACTTCCTCCAGAATTTGCTTTGCGAAAGTGGAGAGCGAACGAGTTTGCCTGAGCTTTTTCTGCTTTCTAAACCTGTCACCATCTATATTGAACACTAATAAAGACGTTTTATGTGGCGTATTGCTCCGTAGCTTTGACTCCATTACTGCAAAACAATGTTTACAAGTTTTAAGATATAATTATACAAATTTATATTATACTCATAAAAAGCAATGATGTCCATTCCCTCCTATCCCTCAAGGAGAGGGGACCGCATGCTGTAGGTGTCCAGCACTGGAGCGAAAATCTCCTATCATCTGCCCTTGTAGCATGCAGTAAAAGTTCAACACATAGTCGAATGCGTCTGCGGTTGCGCCCGTAATATTGCATGGCTCAAGGGTACGTCATCAACCGACGTGAAGGTGACCCGCTGCTCTGGTGATCCGAAACCCAGGAAGGAGGCGAGACGTGGCTCGCTGTGCCGACCCAGACTTCGTACACCTGCGTCTCGTCTCGAGCGCGCTGTTTCTCGGAGAGCTCGCACCTGTGCCGGCAGTCTCGGGTCGGAATCCATGAGGTCTCTGTTTGGATGATGCTAGGCGAAACCTGAGGACCGCAGTCCATGCGTCGGGGGCGGAGGGTCGGCAGGAAGGTCAAAACAGGGATGCCACCGTTTCGCTTTTTCAACCGTAACAGAAGATAAGACATGTGTTCCAGGATGCTTCAGGTGGTTTACTATTCTCAAAAGTTCCAAGTGACACTGCCTGCACGATCTTCGTGGTCTAGGTAACCTACAACGAAAATACGCATGGTCCTTTCATAAAGCAGCGTGGTAAAGTTTTATGTTCAAGGCCACAACCTACAGATAAAGAGTACCAGTTCATTCCACCATGACGTCAGGTGATCAATGTTGACAGGGGCGTCTTTATTGAACAGGGGCGTGGTGACGTTTTGAGTGGATTTAGGGTGATATAAAATTTATTTAGAGATAAAGTCTTTTCGCATCCCTCGTGAGACAGACAGGATGTCAGGGAAGGGACCGCGGTCAGTCCTTGATGGAACGTTTTTTGAGCCCATTGAAGACTCCTTGTCGTCCGAAACCGCTACATTTGTGGCAAAGTGCCAAGCCTATACGGGAAAGTAATTTCGGGACCACAAACTTCCACTTCCGAACATTTTAAGCTTCATCTCAGTTGGTGCCTCAAACAAACTTGAAAAATGTATTGCAGTATCAGTATTTCTGTATATGTATTTCTGCCGTCCGTAAAATGTATTCGTGTATTTTTTATTTCCAAAAACTTTTTATTTCTTTCTTAAAATGTATTTCCGATACGTATCGCGATACATTTTTACATATATATTTTGGTACCAGTATTTTAGCTACTATTTTAATGTGTCGCAGTATTTGTGTTTCCAAATACATTTTTGAGTATTTCTGCGCAGCCCTGGTACAAGGTGTGTAAGTGTAAGAACTCAAGTTTTGCAAGACGTGAGATCGATGTACAGCACGCTGACGTCGAACCAACGTTTCCAACTTTCATAGGCGGCTTGATAACCGCCTGTGAGGTACAACTTATTACAATAGCTAACGCACGTGTTATTGACTACAAAAAAGAGTAATCGAGGTTTTCTTGGCATTACTGCAAAACCTCAGTGTTTTTCCCGGTAGTGTTTGATACGTTCTTTTGCTGTTTAATGATGTATATTTCACCGTTCTCAATCACCTCGTTAATTTTGAGGCAGTCCGTTCAAGGTCAGCGCGCTCTACGTTGGACTGAAGTTTTGGGGGTGATGTAAGAATATACCTTTTTTTTTCTGAGAGTGCACTTGTGCGTGCTTACACCATATTTTGTACAGCGCCAAACTCTACCAGTTTGCATATTTTTCATTTTTGCACACCACTACTTGCGCGCATAAATCACCAAATTAAGACAGGTACATTGCTTAAACTCCGTGCAAAAGCTATCCACAGACCCAGAGTCTTTGCCTGGACAGTCATTACATTTATCAGTGAACTCGTATTAAAATTATTTCTTATCATTTATTGCTGCGAGTAAATTGTTTAACCTTGGCATTCTTTGATTATGACCCCCGCGCGAGTCCTACTTTTGGTTTAACAAACTCAATATTTAAACCTGAGTGTAATTTTTTGTTTTGTGTTCCAGACTTGTGGTTTTGGTCAAAATAAACACCCAGCTACCTAAATGAGACACCTGGCCCCTGAAAAATAGTTAATTTGTTTTTATTTTTTGAGATATTTAGTTCCTCAAGCTAGAATATTGGAAACCAGCGTCTATCACGTCATCACGTTTTCCTGGAAATCCAAAAAGAGCCAAACACATGCACGACAAAAGTGGCCGGCCCGTCATATAAATCTGATCACATTGAAATATGTGTAATTGGCCTCCGAAATCCCCGCGGGGTGCTAACGGCGCACAGGCAATTTTATATTTTTCAACGCGTCGGTTGTTTTGTTGTGCATGTGTCTCGCCATTTGGCTCAGGACGATTTTCGCGTTTTGTTCTGACCACATTTGCTGGAAACGTGAGCTCGGAGCGTAGGCAACTGGCCCCCTTGCACGAGAACTGGCGCAGCCGTGCGCGTTCCAAAGAAAGCTCGCGCAGAGAAAAACAAGCGAAGGACCAGGGATGTCAATTTCAGGATATAGAAAAATACCCCACTGTATCGAAGCGCCACCACACACGATTTCTCGCATTGATGTACAGGTCTGGAAGGCGATCCCACCGCCATCTGTTGGTTCAGAATCACACTAACCAAGGGTGGGGTTGCACCTTAAGTGGTCGGCGACGGCTGGTCAATCGAACACGCAATAAGACAAGTTTTGCTCAAGATGATTGGATTGGTCGCGAGACAGTCTCATTACACCCGCTGCGGCAACAAAAAACAACAACGACGACAATGTAACTTTGGTTTTGTTTCAGCTTGAAGCTACTACAAGTGCCAAAGGCCGCGAGACCAAAACAAAATCGGGTCGCAGATTGAATAGCGAAACCAAGGGTGGCGTATATATATATATATATATACATATATATATATATATATATATATATATATATATATATATATATATATATATATATATATATATATATATATATATATATATATATATATATATATATATATATATACATATATGTGTGTGTGTACGTATGTGTGTGTATATATATATATATATATATATATATATATATATATATATATATATATATATATATATATATATATATATATATATATATATATATATATATATATATATATATATATATATATATAATGTAATAGAGTCTGTAAAGTTTGTATGATCGTCCCGAAGGAATAGAGTTTCAGCAATGAAACTCGAGTAGGAGATGTGACTTTGCCCACATGTTCGCCCCGAAAAAGAAGTTACCCCCTTTTTCCAGCGATGCACCACATACCGGAGGCCATTGTTGTAGAACTCCTCGTTTTGGAGTGTTGAGGAATTGCTCCACTTCAGCAATCACTTGGTCGCCGCCCTTAAAGTGCTGTCCTCTTGTTTGGCCGCACTGGTAACGTCTGCGCCATTTACCCAAAGTCTCATCCGTGGCGCATGGTCCCCGAACAACGCTCCTAAAATTGGATTGAATATCCTTGGCATTGCGCCCCATCAAATGGAAAAAAATGGATCACTGCATGTGCTTGGCACCGACGGGTGGCGCCAGCTTTCGAGATCCGACTTCCTAAAGCGGCGTTCCGAGCTACTATATCATGCGATGTTTATATTGTTGCGGAAACTAGAGGGACGCGCGCTCATGTTGATGCCTGTTTTGTTCTGTTTTTTTCATTTTTTTTTTGTGGCGATAGCACGGTCCCTTATGAACGCCCCTCGTATATGTATATATATATATATATATATATGTCCCCTTCCAAAAGAAATGTTTTTACCTGCAAAGAAATTATTTACGCGTTATCAGAACGCTCATTATTCAACCAAATGTATACCCCTATCGGTCCGAACCAGATGTCAAAGTTCCCTGTGCTAACTGTTATCTCAATCAGCAAAGGATAAAAGTGCCTGGCGCCTGGTTCGCTGTAATGTGTTTAACC
>JAZHYW010052301.1:0-12898 GCA_037355805.1 Ixodes ricinus
AGGACCCACGTTAGGACGACAAAGCGGCGACTTGTACAGAAACGGGCAGAGGTTTGCAAATCACAAGACGTCGAATAGAACGTCGCAACAAAAAAGAGCATGGTGTCGTTGGCCACGATCATCCCAGATGTGGTAGCACCTAATAAATCTGTAACAACGAGTGTGACGAAGTGAAAGGCGAGACATAGTACCAAAGAAAATCAGCGACAGCTTAGATCCTTCGAGGGCATATCCTGCAGTTACTGGAATCGTGCTCGACTTTTTAACGTAGAACGTGAATGCTCCAATATTGTTGACTATTGGAAGATCACAAGCTCTAAGTAGCCCACTAGAGAATGCCTGAAAGAACATAAAAATATCAATTTCCTTAGCCTGGTACTTCTGCTGACTATCCCCTACTGAAAATACTGTCTTCACTATAGTAGGTTACAAGTCGAGAAGGTAGCGGCAAATGCCCCCTCAAAGGGAATCATATATCCCTCCGCCACCTCCGCATCCAATAGCGTCCCATCGTTCCGTGACGTCGTGGCCGACGCGGGAGAGGGTTTTGCCTTGCTTTGAATATTTGCTTTATCTTTCGACCTTGACTTAGGTTGTGGAAGCCACGAGAGGGAATTAGAAGTCGTTTTTGTTTCCGATGGAAACAAAAACGACTTTAGGGGATTAGCTTCCTCCGTGGATACAAAGCCACTTTCAGAGGCTCGGTTTCCTCTCCAATAAATACAAGGGTCGCTTTCTTAAAAAAAAAAAAAAAAAAAGGGGGGGGGGTCCGAGACAAGTTGGCATCACTGTGTAGCCATTATCTATTCATTGAAGCGGATCGAGGGGTGTTTCCAGGGAACTATTCTTTCGACTGCGGATGCGATTTCAAGCGGTCGCATCACGATTATGGGAGGAGCTTCGGCCTTCGACTTGTAACCGACTATAGTGTTGCATTGAGGACAGCCAGTGCCTGTAGTATTATTTTTCTGCTGTGCCCCATCACAAGAGGTGAATCGTTTAGATACGCTGGGCAACGCCCTGCAGGCTATGTTTACCGCCTTCCCCGAAAAAGAAACGAGACTGCGCGGGTTGCTTTCTCCTTGGTGATATCTTAGAAAGTGATCGGCTCGAGGTTGTTGAAATTCACCGGATCCAATGCCACCGTGTGACCGATTGCCTTTCCAGATTCCTCAAAATGCGCCGTAACAAGACAGCCACAAAGCCTCATCTGCTGGCTAGAAAACAAGTGCGGGAAAGGTGCGCATACCACGAAGTATTCGAAACCAGCCATTTTGCTGCATACCAAACGTGTAGTCCTTGGAAACCGATTCAATTCAAGCGTCTGGCGTTCCCAGGTGACGGTAGCTCATGAGAAGTGTCCGAACTCCGTAAACAGCGTTGCGTTCAATGTGGGTCCTTAGTTTGTCCCAGTGTCTTCACCACGTGTCGCTCACATCGACGCCCTTCTGCCATTCAATGTCGTGGGCGTCCGAATTCCCACCGCAGCAGACGAAAGTTGCCTCATTGCCCGAGCCAGTCCAGTTTTAAAGAAGCGAGTTGATTTCTTGATGTGATCCACCATAGCAGATCGCCACTGACCTACCGATGACGTTAGATACGGCTTCCAGCAGACTGAGCGTGCATTTAAAAAATTCGACCATTATATATGCACTAGCGTGTGCCACTTCTAAGCTTGGTGCTAAATATCAGCAAACCACTATTCAGTGTGTCGAAAGTACCTCCCAGAATCCGGCTTTTCTATCGGGTGGTACGTGTCCTCTGCTCGGACCTTATGGAGTGAACTCCTAGCCGTTAGACACTGAGGAAAAATGATACTGTTGTGTGTGGAAGGAGGGCGCGCCTGTTGCGCCTACTGTTTACCGACTGATGCGGCCCGTTGTTATAGGAAATGAGAACCACGCCTCACGGTTTGTTGATGACCAAATCTACAGTGTTCTAGAGGGTGTAGTGGCAAGAGCGACGTCCGCTTACAATGGGCCGCGTAAGAAGACGGCCAGCGTAGATGCCGCGAGTGGCGCTGGAGTTCTGTGCCCTAGAGAATTTGTGGCAGATGGCAGATGTGCGATGAGCAGAAGACGACGAAGCTGAGGCGGTACGCATCTCCCGAACGTAGCACAGTAGCACTTTTCTTTGTGGTGCAGTGGTGGGGAGTTTTCCCCGTTCCGTTGCCGTCTCGGTCATTAGTGCAAGGAAAGAACGGACGCACACACTGCTTCGCGCCGGGATGCAATCCGGGCTACCCGGTTAACAGGGCAGCCACCAGCGATCGTAAGCCGTCGCTGTTTCGTGCGCCAAAGGAGGAGTCGCGCAGACTACAGTGGGGAAAAGATCTTAATCGGGAAGATAAACACCTCGCCGAGACATCAGCGGTGTGCGAGAAACATTTTAAACCGCGCCTTATCCTTCGGGACTATGTGCACATCGTTCATGGCGAAGAGGTTAGGGATTCTATGCCTCAATATATTATGACTATTTTGTAGTTTTTTTGCGTACTATGTTGCTGGGTATCTGTCATGCGCTTGCTGTGTTTGTCGATGAAGTGTATTACCACTTTTGAGAAGTCATAAATCAGTGAGCTGAGAATAAATTTTTTTTCATATTAGGGGTTGTTGAAGTTTGTGTTCATATCGTATTTGAATGCTTCATGTACTCCCAGTCGAGGTATTTTTTCTTCATAGACTGCCTGCCACAAAACGAAATTTCTTATACGTTCGCCAGTTGCAGTGGCACCTTGGCCGTCGCTTAAACGCGCTCCGCCTTGCACTCTGCACAACGCTGCCCTTACGAAAATATGTATGGACACTCCTAGGACGTTCCATAGATCAACGTCCCATAGGCAGAACAAAAGGCATCTATAGGCAGACCACAACTGCTGCGCCTTGTGAAGACGTCCTATGGATGCCCTATGAATATTGGCCAACGGACGTTCTACGGACGTCCTAGTTCTATAAACGATATGAGGTCATCCTATACTCCTTTCTATAGAAGACACCACATAGAGTCCATAGGGACTCTATAGGGTGTCTACACAGGGTCTTTACGGTGTCTATAGGGTGCCCACAGAGAACCCATACGAGGTCTACAGGGAGTTTCCAGGGGGTCCACAGGGAAGCCATACAGTGTCTACATGGGGTCTACAGGGTCCTCAGGGGTCTGCAGAAATGCCATACAAGGTCTAAAGGAGCTCCTACCGGGTCCGTACAGAAGCCACTGAGTCTTAAGGGGTCCGCTACGGGGTCCGCACCACGACCAACGTTACTAGAACAAGTCAGTTGGAAAATTGCCAAAGAGCTTGCTTTGGAAAAACCGGCACCGATCCGCACTTGAAAACCAAACTAATTGCGATCGCAACGCCGCCATTTCTCCCGCAGCAGCCACTCGGAGAACTGCACGACCGCGTGTATTGGTTAGGGAGCATCGATTTTCGACAGCGTGTGACTGTTCTTTTATTTTGGCTGCAATCGGCCATTTTGGCGCCGAAACATATATGGTACAGGGGTTTCAGGGATGCCAACCCCCGTCTCCCAGGCGGACGCACCGCGAATTGCCACTGAAGTTAGGACGCACACCAGGTCGGGACGCCTACCTGAAATCGTCGGTGAGGCGTGGCTCTATAAAAGCAATATTAATTGTACCGCAAAACCCTATAGAGCTAAGAGTTTATGCCAACATCACACTCCTGTCATTTTGTACTAATCTCCAATAAAGTTTTCTACAAAAAGAGCTTTTTTCCGCCTGTTTTACGCAAAAACGTGCTTTGTAAAGTTAGTTTTAAGAGAGTAGAGCCCCTTATGGGTCTGCAAAGAAGCCATACAAGGTCTATAGGGAGTACGCATGGGGTCACAGGGAAGCCATATAGGGTCTACAGAAGGTCCACACAGAGTCCACACGGGTCTACACAGGGTCTACACAAGGTCTACACAAGGTCTACACAAGGTCCACACAAGGTCTACACAGGGTCTACACAGGGTCTACACAGGGTCCACAGGGTCTACACAGGGTCCTCATGGGGTCTTCAGAGAAGCCATACAGGGTCTGCACGGAGTCCCTACGGGGTCCATAGAGAAAGCACAGGGTATTCGCAACTTTAAGCGATGGGGGTACCGCGCTGAGAACCGCGCCCCCTAGCTCCCGGATGATTGGCCTCATAATAAAAGGGCTTGCCTACACTTCCCTTACGTAAAAAATAACGCAAGGCTCTGATACTGCTCGAATATAGCAAAACCAGAATTACTTGAGCGTCGCAGACCCAGCCTATAGCACCGCTGTTCTACGACGATCATCCCGATGACCGCCATTTTGATAGGCGCCAGTGCGCCCCCCATGGGTTGTGAAAGTTGCGGAATATTTATGGGGCCGCAGAGACCCACATACACCTACCTCCCACTGAGAAAGTAAAGGAATTACATCGGTACATACTGAACACTTTCAACTCCACAATGAATATACCCTGAGGTTGGACATGCCTCCAGACATCAATGCAACATTTTGATGACCGGCGCTTAATTAACAAATCCTTAACTTGGACACCTCCCTACACCTAAAGAAAACATCTACCCTTCCCTCACTTTAATAATCTATCAACTATATAGCGCACACCACAGAAAGGCAATAGGATGTCCATAGACTCACCAAGACCATAGCATGGAAACAGAAAGGAAACAAAAACTTTTTGTTTCGCGGAGATCCCTATGGGGTTCTTGTGTCTATCAATGGCAAACCAGCGGTCTAGACATGGTCAGAACTGTCTACAGGAATCCACAGGATGGACAAAGGGGTAATAGAACGGCAAAAGAATGGACATAGGACGTCCACATATTTTGGTAGGGTGGTCCGCGCATCAGCAACACGATGACAAAAACAATACACCAGTTTATTGTTCCTCTCACGATTGAAAAAGTAGAGATTTATTGAGGACCTATTTGTCTATTTTTCCCTTGTTATATCAGTATTGCGTGGTTTCTTTCGCAGCTATTAAGCGTGCAGCCCAAGTGAGAGCGTTGCTGAACGACCTGTCAGTACTGGGATGGGGAGTCGATATTAATCAAATGATCTCCATCGAAAACACTACGCTAGTAAGATACACTCTTTAAGGGTATTCACACGAGGGAGAAATCCGGGAATTTCTCCTCGGCACGCGCATTTCACGACGAAAACGTCAGGCTTTGCGTTTTGCAAAGCCTCGCGTTTTCGTCTCGTGAGCGTGCGTGCCGGGGAGAAATCCCGGGATTTCCCTCGTGAATACCCCAGTGAACTCCATCAGAAAACACGCAAATAATAAAAGTGAGGATAGCACCACTTTACAGGTATTAGTGCAAAGGAATACCTACAATTTTTCACATTATCACTTGTTCTGCGGCGCGAAAAACTCCAGTCGAGACCAGAGTAGTACACGCCGTAGACAGCGCCGACGACGAGGCTGATAGGGGCACGTTCCTGTAGCAATATCTAAGGTGAACGAGACGAGGCCATGTCCGCTTGGCTCTAGACATGAAACGCGCTGTGTCGCCGGCGCTTCGTTCTTCTTTATTCAAGCCTCTTGCCACAGCTCCTGGGGCACAGAACAGCAGCGCTACGGTGTCGTCTACGCGCAAAATCTTCACGCGGTGGCCGCCGCTCTTGCCACTACAACCCTCTAGAACACTGTAACCAAACGATGTCCTAGCGTGACAATAGTGCGGCAATATCGTTCGGGCTTTCCTATATCATTATTCGAAGAACGCCCGGTGTCGCGATTCTAGAGTGTGCCCGAATCTTTCGTTTTCTCTTAGCTATATGCTGGTTCCGAAGGCGAGTATATCATTTAAATTGTCATTCTTTTTTAATGGGTTTTTTTTTCGGTTGTTTTATACATAATGTTTGAGTCGGTATCAGATTTCAACAGGCAGGTGTCCACACATGCCAGTGAGTCAATAACAAGCTATACTCGGCGACAACTTTTCTTGCAGCAATGAAGGGAATGCTAGGGGGGCGGAGCTCCTGCGCGTGTATCCTCCGCCAAGCCATCCGGGCTTTCATTACATCAGTTTTGGTTTCGTTTTCAGTTTTGGTTTCGTTGTCGGCATTCGAGGCAAGCACTCACGTACATCCTCTCCGGCGAAGAAAGCGTCGAGTTTTCGGAGGACGACGTCCCCGAGCTCAGAGCAGATGCCATCTGTAAAGGAAGAGATCCCGGGCACGTCCGTTTCGATGGTATCGGTTTATCGTTCCCGCTCGTGCCGTTCATGATCTCGTGGTTCTGCGCATCTCTACCTCCTTTTCATCTTGTTACCTACTACCAGATCGCATAATCTACAACACCATCTTTGCGAGGGAAAATGGCTAGAAAACTAATTTTATTTTTATATTTTTATTGTTCAAGATTCATAGTGTTGTGACAGTTGTTAATCAAATGACGAATATCAGGGTTATAATTTACGTTACAGCCAAAATACAGATTTAGACCCGGGGACTGTGTTCATCTGCGTAAGAAGACAGCGTAGCTTCGGCTCTGTAGCCTTGGCAGCATTGCCAAGAAAGGTTGTCGCCGAGTATAGATATGAAAAAAAGAAGAAATAGCAACGGCGCGGTTTCCACCCTTCTGCTGACGCGCCCCCGAGCGGACACCAGAATAAGGGAGGAACGCGAACGTTTTCTTCTTCTGCAGGCAGGTGGGAGGAAAGTTGCGCCCTCCCCCCACATTATTTTTAGTTTCTTTGATTGGGCACGTTGAGCGCGTTAATTAATAAATGTTGCTGAGATCACTGAGCATCAGAGGCAGCGAAGGCCGCCTGTATTTCCATCTCCCATTCCACACACGCAGGGAATATCGGTTGCATTTACGTTTTTTACCGCTTTTTTACCAAACGAACAAACGAAGCTGTTAGAGAGAGCTAAGTTCCGGAGCAGTACCACCAGGGCTACGTACGCTAAGCAGATGGCCGCCTCCGCAATGCGGAACGACGTTGACGACATGTCGACCATACGCTCTAAGGAAAAAGGTAGTCATATGTGACTACCTTTGGGGCGATAAAAAGTTGTCCCAAATATAACGTCCCCAAGGGTAAAAATGACGACCCCACATGCAGTCAAAAAGCCGGTATTTAAATTTTACTACCCCTGAAGCAACATGGAGGCCGGTTAGCGGAGCTCGAATTCCCCGATAAGGCCTAGCGAAGAGCACGGCTTTTCGGCCGAGTGCGAGAACAGAGCGCATACGCCTATTCGACGTCTTCCAAGCTCCATCAGACACTCTAAACATCCGTCCCCAGACACCGGTACCGTACCCATATCCTGTAAGGACGGCGGTGTTTGCGCCGAAATCCCCGCGATTGCCCCCACGGCATCTCGCTAGATTAACTGTAATATTTTACCGCCGGCGGGAGTACGCTCCAAAAAAAAAAAATCGTTACGCGAGGAATGGAAATGCTGACTTTATTGAACACAACGTATGCTTGTCGCATGCGGCGATGAATCGTGGTCTCCGTCGTCGACACCGACGAGGCGTTCAACTCGCACGAACGCTACCGCTATTTTTTCTCTCTCTTTTTGTTTGGGACTATCTTTGCCGACGTGCGTTTATTTATGCGTGCGCGTTTGTGCCTGCACCTCCGCAGCTCTTCGATACAGAAAGAGCATTTAGGTGGCTGGGTAGGCGCACTTATGGCGAATTCAGGTGGTCATTTCCCGGCAAAATATTTTGCCATATCTCCGTCACGGGCGTTCGCGTGGTCAAAGGCTGGCGAGTGCACGCCGTTCGGGTGGCGCTTCTCAGGCGTGTGGCGGCAATTTGCCGGCCCAACTTTTGCCCGGGCTTCAAGAGGTCGGGCAGCTTGTCTGCCAGACTGTATCCGGTATCGTCATTTCCGAATCGGGAAAGGGAACCAAACGAAACAATGCTCACCGATAGCGGGTTCGAGTACGAAAGCGAAGCCACTGAGACAGACACCCCTCTGTGGTCGAGAAAAGATAGCAAAAACAACGGAGATAAAGATAAATTATGTTTCAGAAAAAGCAAACATTTTTGGAAGAATTTTGTCCAGCCTGCTCAAGGTCAGTTTGCTCGGAGACACGGGCTGCATCATACATTATTTTGTTTTACAACTGTGTAATAACACGTTATTACACCGCTGAAAAAAAATGCATGCATAGTGTGCGGTTTGATACTCGAATACGCCTTACAGTTTCAAGGGGGTAGACGCAATAAGAAAAACTGAGGATTCCAAAAAAGATAATAACAATAAAAGAGAATAAAAAAGCAACGTTGGCAAGCCTCCTTGGGACCCTTGTAAAATGGCGACCATTCCTCGGAAATCCAAACGCTGATATATTCAATTTGAAGCGTGTGCGAACAGCCCACACCGATTTTAATGCGAATAGCATTCTTTGGATACTTCACGCACTTTTCGTCTATGTATCTATCTATCTATCTATATCTATCTATCTATCTGGCTATCTAACCTCTTACGCCGCGGGTCGATAAATAAATAAAAAAGACCGGCGCCGGCGGGATTCGAACCGTTGACCCTTTGATCAGCAGGCAGACGCGCTAACCACAGAGCTATGAAGGCAGTCATTCAAAGCACTCTAAAAACTTGTTTATATCTTTACCATCGCGCGCGTTCCATGCACGAGGGCTCATTCCGCTCTCGTGAGGCTTAGCACGAGAGCGGAATGAGCCCTCGTGCATGGAACGCGCGCGCACCGGTAGCTGTGACAGCGATGTAAAGCGCGTCCTATGGTAAAGATATAAACAACCGTTTAGAGTACCGTTGGTTGAGACTAGCTGAGACGCCAGAAAGTCTGGTCGGTACCATTTTGAGTGTTTGTGCGTATGGCGCGTGCTTTGCTCGCCTTCCTAAGTGACACAAACGCACGTGCTGGGCTGCGGAGATCGTGCGCAGGGCTGTGAAAGTGTCAACAAATTTAGAATCGCCTCAAGAGTGGGCTGGCGTATCTAGAGTGTGCCGGCCACCTGACGAACGCGCATAACTCCGCACCGTTTGATGCTATTCGCATTAACGTAGATAATCATTCCCAAAGGATGGGTTCTGCTGATTTTTTAACCTGCCTTTCCCTGGCACATACAGCGTGCTTTTTCCCATAAAATAATCGAGGAAGAAGTTAACAGAAGCTCACGCGCGACCCAGACAAATAAAAATGCCAGTTGCCGGCGCTTGTGTTCGGGTGGAGAGGGTCCCGTGGTGCGCCGCTGGCGCGTTTTTGGTCGCCGGTGCCACCGGCAAAGGCTCCGCCGGCGATTGACCACCCGAATTCGCCATTATTAAGATTGTTATCGAACTGAGAGGCGATATGTAGGGAGGCCAGTAGACCGCAGGCCAGCCAGGCCATCTGTGTTGGAAATTAGAAATTAATAGGTACAGGACTCGCTCAACACTTAGCTTATTGAATCAGGCGACAACTTGCGCCACCTATGAAGTGCAGTAATAACCGCTAGATGGCGCTAAAAACATTTAAATACTTTTTTATTTTAGATTTCAAGGGACAACTCACTGGGACTACTACCTATACACCAACATACACACAGCACAAACACCAACCAACTTATCGAACACTGTTACAGGCACATATCAACAGTACAACAAGGCACAAACAACACACCACCTCCGCGACTTTGTATTCTAACCACCCTACCGACCCGATTCGTATATATGCCCTACAATATTCTGACAAGGATTAGGCAAGTGAGTGCCACTGTTTACTAGATGAATACAAAGAGTATTTGCAACTGTTATCGGTATACAAGTGCTCTGTGTACTTAAAGGGCCCATAAATCGAATTTTGGGCTGGAATAAATAAATTCATATTGGGATTTTACTAATAGCACATCGTTCAGTGGGCCAAAAGAAAAAAGGCAGAAAGTCAAAAGCCTGACGTTCGGTACGAAAATTTGAAAACACAGAGGACTATTTCGTACCTCCTTCCCTTCGTAAGTCTCGGCCTTTTCACTGCGATACATCCGCGGTCCCCGCAGCGCGTCACCGGGCCCGCAGCGCGTCACCGGGCCCAAACGCACGTCACACGACACCGGACCTCACTTATTCCCTTCACCCCTAAGCTGACATTGTGGTGGAAGCTACGCGCTTGCCGGACCAATCAGCCGCCTCCCTTTCATCAGCTGACCTCATTCTCTGCGCGTGGGTATGCGCGAGAGAGCGTGATCACGTGGCCAAAATGTGGCTGGCCCAACGAGCACGTAGCTTCCACAGCACTGTCAGCTTCGGGGTGAACGAGGTGGGAAAGCAACTTTTGTCTGAATTTTGAGCGACGGCTAATCTTCTAGGGAGAATGGGCTATGTCAACACCACACAGACTAGGAGAAGGCCTCGCGCTTCTCCCTCCTGCTCTCTGACGTCATCGCACCTTGCCCCAGAAATTTCAAAGCTCCTAACTATCTGCCTCCCGACAGACGGCGCTAGCTGCTACACCGTCGTACTGGTCGTACGCGAACCGGGTGGAAGCCGTCGCCATTTTGCAGGTTGCTGACAGCACGTGCGATGCTTGTTTTTCTGTCATCGTACGGCGTTCCTTGTTAGTACCCGTTTTCGACGAACTTATTTCGTTATCAAATCGCATACTGCGACATTGGGCGGTGTTGTGTACCGAACTGTCGAGGAACCACGACAATGGTCCCAAAGTTCAGCTTGTTTAGCGGAATGGCAGCGGGCTGTCCGGCGGCGCGACGTCGACGTGGGGCTGTTGAAGGACCCAAAGGTAAGCTGCATCCAGCGTGCGCCTTCCGAATGGCCAATATGCTCTCGTAATTATCCGAAGAAATACTCATTGGTGTTTTGTTCTATCGCTGCAGGTTTGCGAAGCGTCACTTCAAACCGGAGCATCTGCGTATAACGTCCACGTAAACGGACTGCGATGGACGAACGATTGAAGCTCCCATGAAGTTGACGCGGCTAACTCCAGACGCCTTCACAGCCATTTTTCCTGACTGTCCTTCGTATATCTCGGATGCGCGCAAGTAGCGAGAAGAGCCAGAAGTGAAAAGAAAGCGAAACTGAAAATGAACTACTCAAAAAACCATTCAAGAGTCCCTATACAGCGTTTGAAGAAGAAAATACAGCGCAAAGTTCACAATCTCTGTAGAACTGATTTCTCGTGTTAACGAGCGGTAGAGATAGGAAGTTTTGGTGTACTAACAGCATGTGAAGACGTGCCTCATCTTCGCCCACATCGAACCGGCATCGCAAGCCCCTGAGCTGCTTGTGTCATGTAGCAGTGTCACAGGATCTCTCCGTTCGCTCCGCTGGTGTCGAATGATGTGTGCATTCCTGGCGAAATTTGTGACGTTCGTGGCTGGATAGCCTTCTGGACGACGTGGAGCGCTTCATTGAAAAGAAGGCCCATCAACAGGAGGACAAAGGTAGGAAGAATGCTTGGACTGGCTTTCTCATTGCTCGATGACATTTGTGACGATGAGTTGCATGATGATGAGATGATAGAGAAGCACTAACGCTATTTTGACTGACCTTACTTGTGATGATTTCATGCTGACTGATTTTCATTCAGTCCACACATTCCATTTTTAGTGTAAATAAACATTCAATCATTGAACTTCTGTGCTGCACAAATTATGAACCAGGGTAATAATATCAGAACTCTACTTGTTTTTATTGAGTTAAGAGCCAGATTATTTGTAGAGAGCCGTGATAAATAGTATGAAATACTGAAGCTATAGGAATATAATAAACCTCATTATTTTCCTAACCCAATAATTTTTAGCAAACAAAAATACTGAGAGGCACACGGGAAGATTTCTATAAGTCGGAATTTTTTGAGTGTACAAATGTTCGATTATTTTATGACCTGTACATCTTTCCATCAGACCTAATTCGCGACATATTTGGACCGCCAAAATTGAATACTTGGCAGTACCTAGATATATGCTTGTCATTAAAGAATTTGACACTTAGTGCTATATTAGTAAGCACATAGTTGAAGGAAAGTAGCGTAATACAATATTTATTCAGTAAATAGATTGTACATATTAATTCTGTATATACACACATTGAACTACGGCTCTAATATTCAAAATAAATCGCCGAATGGGTTTCCAAATTTACACAGCTACAAACTATGCAGCTACCAGAAATGATGCCATCACCAGAAAGCAGGGGCATGCTAAACTGTCTAAGCAGAGAAAACTTCAGACGTTGAAATAAAGCTCTAAAATCAATCCCTGTAATGCAAGGCTACTGGTTATCACACTGATTGTATGCTTTGATGAATGTGCCAGTTGTAAATAGCAAGTGTAAGACATGTATGACTTTCAGGTTGACTGTATGTGTGAAATGTGTTTGTAAATATCTCGAAGACCTGTATTAAATTCCGTGCGTGTTTTGTAAATGAATGTTAAGTTCATTCTCCAACTGTGCCTGGCGGCGAGTGCCAAATGCGAATAAATGTTCTCTAGAACACTCCCAACTGCCTTTTCATGTGATCGTTCGTTTCACTGCCGTATTTCTTCAATAGCCAGAAACATCTGTTTTCAACTTCCCCGCATACTCAGACCTAACTCAATGGTTTACTAGTCGCACACTACTGGATAACTGTAATGAGCGCCCTCAGAAGTAACTCAAGTAGCTTTAAAGAAAAAGCGTACCGCGTCGGCTCGCGCGTTCCCGCTGCGCAAGCGGCGGAGCGGAGGGGCTTGGTGCGGTGACGTCACGGGGCGAGTGCGGGGGCCTTCTCCTCTAGGTGAGTGTTGGCTGTGTCCGGGTACACGAACCAGATTCCGAGCAAGAGGGGACTCCCCCTTCCCCGTCTTCTTGAACTGTTTGGTAGAATGCGCGATTTATAAGTTGAGGAGGAAAGCTAAAGAGGAAAAAGTTGGAAAAAGCGTTTCATGTAGAGTGCCTTCATGTGCGCTTGAAGGCGCCCTAGT
>JAZHYW010052303.1:0-13269 GCA_037355805.1 Ixodes ricinus
AAAGGGCATACTGCCCACTTTTAAGGTCTTGCTTCTCTGCAGTGCATGAATGTATGTCTGGGGAGGCACTACTTCTCGTCCATATCGGTGTGTAGCAGATCCAGAATCTCTAATTACCTCAAGATATCAAAATATTTCAACTAAATGGATCTTATTATTTGTCAAAAGGGTGTATCCATCCTCTTCTCAGCAGTTGGAAGCTAGCCTATTGAACCAAAGGGGCATAATGCCCACTTTAAAGGTCTTGCTTCTCTGCAGTGCATGAAAGTATGTCTGGGGAAGCACTACTCCTCGGCCATATCGGTGTGTAGCAGATCCCGAATCTCTAATTACCTCAAGATATCAAAATATTTCTACTAAATGGAGCTTATTATTTGTCAAGAAGGTGTATCCATCCTCTCTCAGGAGTTGGAAGCTAGCCTAATGAACGAAAGGGGCAGACTGCCCACTTTTATGGTCTTGCTTCTTTGCAGTGCATGAAAGTATGTCTGGGGAGGCACTACTCCTCGGTCATATCAGTTTGTATTTAATTCCATTTCATTTATTGGTTCCCCTTAAGACCCACGAGGGGTATTACAAAGGGGGGGGGACATTTGGCAGGATAATGTCAAAACAAAAGAACACTAGTAATATAAAACAAGAAAATTATCACAGATGGAGATGAACGGCAACATTATCGGCGAATTTCTGTGGGTCTATTATTGTGACAATGGCTTCGGGTAGTTGGTTCCAGTCACTAATAGCAAGCTGAAGAGGCGAGAACTTGTAAAGGTTAGTTCTGGGAATGTCAGGGTGTAATTTGCAGGGGTAGTCAAGTCGGCGTGAGATAAAAGGGGCAGGTTTACAATAGCTCGACTTACGAGATGGAGAGTGATAAAAAAGTTTGTGAAGCAATTTCAGTCTGTTTAACGTTCTACGGTCTTTCAGAAGAGGAAGCTGTAGAGATGTTTTTAGAGAGGTTACACTTACTGGGAAGTTGCTAGTTTCGCAAATGAAACAAGCTGCTTTATTTTGAATTGACTCTAATTCTTTTTCTAAGAAGACTTGGTGAGGGTTCCAGATGGCTGAAGCATATTCCAGAATGGGTCGTATTAGAGCAGTATAAGCTCTTAGTTTAGTTTCTTGAGATGCGAGGTAGAGGGAACGTCGGAGAAAACCGAGTGATTTGTTAGCTTTGGCCGATATATGGTTAACATGATATTCCCAAGAAAGATTACTGCTTAGGAAAACTCCGAGGTGCTTATAGTGCATCCCTTGCTCTATGTGGTTGTTGAAAAGAGTATAATTCGATTTTGTCGGAACACGTTTAGTACTAAAGACCATGGACTTAGTTTTTTGAACATTAATCTCCATCTGCCATTTTCCACACCAAGACTCGATCTTGACAAGGTCATTTTGCAAAGTGCTACAGTCATTTACATTATGAATTCTAGAGTACATCACACAATCATCTGCAAACAATCTTAGAGTCGAGTTAATACAGAGAGACAAATCATTAACATAAATCAGAAATAATAACGGTCCCAGCACGGTTCCCTGCGGTACACCTGATCTTACTTGCATGGTCGTAGAAGACTGTTCATGAAGAGAAACATACTGAGTTCTAGATGTTAGAAATGATTCGATCCAATTTATAACGCCTCTGTCAATATGAAAAGAGTGAAGTTTTTGAATCAATCGACAGTGGGGAACTTTATCGAAGGCTTTTGAAAAGTCAATGAAGATGGCATGAATATCTGTCTTGGCATGTAGGCTTTCATGAATATCTGTAGTTAATGCAAAAAGTTGCGATTCACATGAGAGAGACCGTCGAAAACCGTGCTGGTTTGCAAACAATAGATTATTGGAAGATAAGTGATTCATTATTTGTGAATATATGACATGCTCCATCAGTTTACTAGGTACACTCGTTAACGAAATAGGTCTGTAATTTGTTATACACATTTTAGAACCGTTTTTGAAAACTGGGGTTACTTTAGCATGTCTCCAGTCGACTGGTATGTCACAGGAGTACAACGACTGATTGAATAAACTGGATAATAAAACACATGACACTTCTTTGGTTAGCTTAAGTAGTTTAGTTGAAATACCATCGGGCCCAGGGGCGGAATTGAATGGAAGATCATTTATTAGTTTTTCAATGCCGGCTGGTGAAACGTCGAATTTGGCCATTTCATGAACAACTTCATGGGGTGAAATGGGCATAGGTAATGGGAATTCTTCCTCTGTGAAAACACTACAGAAAGCTAGGTTCATGGTTTCACATGCTTCTAATTCGTTAGATCATTCCCGTCGGATTAATTCGTTAGATCATTCCTGTCGGGATCAATAAACTTGGAAGGTAATCTGTCTTGGGGGGGCCGAATCGCTAACCAGAACTTTTGAGGGTTTGTTATGAGTAGATTTTGGAGATCGCAATCAAAATACTTATGCTTGGAGTTTTTTATCTGGTACTTATATTGTGAGGCACTCTCGCGATATCTGATCCAAGTATCTGAAGACCCCGTTGATTTGGCGAGTCTGAAGAGGCGTTTCTTTTCCTTAGGAGCTTTGGGTGCTTAGCACAAAACCAGGGCTGCTGGGAACTGGATGCAATGCAGACCCTGGGCACAAATCTGTTTAATGACTCTATAAGAGCCCCTTTAGAGGGACAATGAAGGCGATTTAATTTAATTTGTTCAAATTGTGTTTCTTAGGCTCTTGGGAACCTGACATACTGCCTAAATTTTTATAGACATTTGTGACGCATATTTCTATACCTACGAAAGAACTGAAGAAACCGAAACTCAACTATCTGTGTTTCTCGTTTTCGGGCCTCGAAAACGAGGTGACGTACGGAGTGACGTCACATGTGAATTGTCGGTACCGGTAGCATTTAGGGCGTCGAGACTCTGGTTACCGCGGTGGGTTATAGCAGCGCGTTGGCGCGGTCGTTTCGCCGAATTTGTCAGCATGGACGGCAATGCCGCTCTAGCGAGCGAGTTCGAGCTTCCGTTCGGTAACCGAACACCAATGGAACGGGAGTACGTGCGTGGCGGCCTCTGCTATCACCCGACGGAGACCGCACAGCCGGCAACGAGCGGCCCGCATGCCGAAGGACGGACGCCGGGGAGATGCCGAGGGAAAGCGGCAGCGATCTGGCCGTTCTGGCCGTCACAAGCGGCGCGTCAGCGACCAATCGCTGACGCGCGACGTCGCAAACGGCGCGCGTCAGCCCGTTTGGCGGAGCCAAGGCGCGCGACGTCACAAACGGCGCGACGCGCCGTTTGTGACGTCGCGCGTCTTGGCCCCGCATCGGTCACGCGAGCTCCGCTTCTCCTGGCTTCTCCCGCAACTCTCGGGGCGTCGCCCCAGTCGATCCCGGTGCAATTATTACCGCGACTGTTTTATTGATTTGCGCGGCACACAAGCGCCGGTTTCGGCTGAAATTTGGGCAACGTGGCCTGAGACGTGCCTGGAACCCAGTTCAATCGCCAAAAAGATGTCCTAATTGCCTTCAATGGGCCCTTTAACCAGTCTCCAGTTCTCTTCGACAGTTCTACTTTGAAACCCTCGAAAAAACGTAGTGGCAAAAATAGACATATATTGGTGAATGGCATCTATGTTTGCACGCAGGTAACTAAAAATCGTTTTCTTAAAGGGCAGCCGTCGTAATATTGGAATTGAAAGTACAACGTTAATTGGGATGTGGTCACTAAGCGGCTCTAAATATGTAATTGCGCTTACAAGTTCAGGGTTAGTAGTAAAAAGAGATCAAGGACAGCTGTGCCTCGTGTTGGCTGATTTACCACTTGTGATAAGGAAAGGGCGGTGGCTATATTAACGAATTCCCGGCTTGAAGTGGACAAAGAGGCCCCGTAAAAAGGTGTTCCGTATGCAGGTACTGTAGGCCACTCGATGTCCGGATAGTTGAAGTCGCCAGCAAGTACGATTGTATCCATTGGGAATTGGTTAACTAAGGTTTCTAAATGGTTGTTTAGTAAGGATGGGAAGTCAGTAGCTCCTGGTGGTTTGTAACATGTTACCACAAGAAGATGAGCAGTAGGAGTACTTATTTGAACCCAAACAACTTCAATACTAGGGGTAATGTCAGACTGAAGGACATTTAATGAATTTATCACAGCAATAAGTACTCCCCCACCTTTCTTTCCCTGCCTGTCTTTCCTGAATATGTTGTAAGAGGCCAGCGCGCTTAGCTCGGAATTTGGTATCTCGGAGTTTAACCATGATTCAGTTAGTATAACAACGTCAGCAGAACATGAATGCATAAGAGAATATAAATCATCTTGTTTACGATAAATGCTCCTTGCGTTTGCTACTAGGAATGAGATCGACGTAGAGCGATTTGCATGGATATGCCTATTGGTTGGTTGTTATGTCTGAGTAAGCAGGACAGTGTTTGAAAGTTTGTCGAACCTGTATTGACTTCTTCCGATAAAAAGTTTATCGTGACGCAGCTTAAATTCACTTCCCTGGTTTTTCGCAAACGATATCAGCGCTTTTCTAGCTGCACGAGTGTCTGGTGATAAGTCTTCGCTAATGCGGAATATTGTTCCCTTGAGTGCCGGCGCTTTTGATAGTATGAGTTCTCTATCTTTGTAAGAATTAAATTTGATGATGACCGGACGGGGGTTTGCTTCATTTCTGCGGTAGGGCCCTATTCTGTGCGCGCGTGCTATAGCTTGAGGCGAAAGACAGACACCCAGCCTGGTGTCACAGAAGTTAACAGCTTTCTCTTCCGATTGTTTCCAGGATTCACCGGGGACATCGGGGATATTGTAGAGCAGAAGGTTATTTCTTCTCGACTGGTTTTCGAGGTACTCGCATCTTTGTGTTAGCAAGTCTAGGCTAGCAGAGTTTTCCTCAGTTCTGGCTAAAACCTTCACAACCTCTTCCTTAACCTCTTTTAAGCCAGCACACTCCTGCTTAATTTCTTGTATTTGAGCTTTAAGAGCACCCAACGCTTCGTCTGTCTGATCCTGCCTTTGCTGTAGGGACTTAATTTCATTCAGTATCGTTTGTTGTCCTGCGTTCAGTTTGGTGAGCATAGGCAAGATTAGATCCGTATTTGCACTGGAATCAGAATCAGGGCCCGGATTTGTTTCTACGTCACCGCACAACAATAAAAGTTTCTTCAAATAACCCACGACACTATTCCGAACAAGGCAGACACGCTCATACACTTGTCGAGGGCACGACACCGCAATGACAAACACATTATTGTCATGATAAGAAGATGAGTAACGGACCTGCGATACGAAGTGAGTTGAGTACGGCATTCTCAGCTCGGTGTCGTGCCCAAAGTGCCGGTAGTCGCGGCCGTGCTTTTGTAGTACTCCTGGTACGCCCCTCTTCGCGCCAAACTGCACGTGATGTGGACTGTGTTGCCAGCCGAAGAGCGGGATTGCTTCCGTTGTTGACGGCGAAGTCGAGAAAGCCACGGAAGGCTGGATGATTTGCGGAGGGTAGATGCTGGCTTTGCACCCACCTTGCGGTGGGCTGATGTTGGGAGCAGCCGGTAATCCATGTATGAGATCCCGAATCACTAATTACCTCGAGATATCAAAATATTTTAACTAAATGGAGCTCAATATTTGTCAAAAGGGTGCATCCATCCTCTCTCGGGAGTTGAAAGCTAGCCTAATGAACCAAAGGGGCATACTGCCCCTTTTGAATGTCCTGCTTCTCTGCAGTGCATGACTGTGTGTCTGGGAAGGCACTACTCTCGGCCTTATCAGAGTGTAGGAGATCCAAATCTCTAATTACCGCAAGATATCAAAATATTTCAACTAAATGGAGCTATTATTTGTCAAAAACATGATCCGTCCTCTTCAGCTGTTGGAAGCAGCCTATTGAACGAAAGGGGCATAATGCCCACTTTAAGTCTTGCTTGCTGCAGTGCAGTATTCTGGGAAGCACTACTACTCGGCCATATGGTGTGTAGCAGTTCCCAAATATCTAATACCCAAGATATCAAAATATTTCTACTAAATGAAGCATATTTGTCAAAAGGGTGTATCCATTCTCTGTCAGGAGTTGGAAGCTAGCCTAATGAACGAAAGGGGCATACTGCCCACTTTTATGGTCTTGCTTCTCTGCATTGCATGAATGTACGTCTGGGGAGGCACTACTCCTCGGTCATATCGGTGTGTAGCAGATCCCGATTCTCTAATTATCTCAAGATATCAAAATATTTCAACTAAATGAGAGCTTATTATTTGTGAAAAGGGTGTATCCATCCTCTCTCAGGAGTTGGAAGCTAGCCTAATGAACGAAAGGGGCCTATTGCCCACTCTTAAGGTCTTGTTTATCTGCAGTGCATGCACAGTAGGTCTGGGGAGGCACTACTCCTCAGTCATATAGGTGTGTAACAGATCCCGAATCTATAATTACCTCAAGATATCAAAATATTTTAACTAAATAGAAGCTTAATATTTGTCAAAAGGGTGTATCCATCCTCTCTCGGGAGTTGAAAGCTAGCCTAATGAACGAAAGGGGCATACTGCCCACTTTTAAGGTCTTGCTTCTCAGCAGTGGATGAAAGTATGTCTGGGGGGCACTACTCCTCGGCCTTATCGGGTGTGTAGCAGATCCCGAATCTCTAATTACCTCAAGATCAAGATATCAAAATATTTCAACTAAATGGAGCTTATTATTTGTCAAAAGGGTTATCCAACCTTTCTCAGGAGTTGGAAGCTAGCCTAATGAACGAAAGGGGCACACTGCCCACTTCTTAAGGTGTTGCTTCCCTGCAGTGCATGAAAGTATGACGGGGAGGCACTACTCCTCGGCCATATTGGTGTGTAGCAGATCCCGCATCTCTAATTACCTCAAGATATCAACATATTTCAACTAAATGGAGCTCATTATTTGTCAAATAATTGGATCTATCCTCTCAGGAGTTGTAAGCTAGCCTAACCAAAGAAAGGGGCATACCACCCACTTTCATGGTCTTGCTTTTCTGCAGTGCATGACCCCACATCTGGGGAGGCACTACTGCTTCGCCATAAGGGTGTGTAGCAGATTCTGAATCTCTACGTACCCCAACATATTGAAATATTTCAACTAAATTAAGCTTATTATTTTGTCATAAAATTGTATCCATCCTCTTTCAGGAGTTGTAAGCTAGCCTAACCACAGAAAGGGGAATACCGCCCACTTTCAAGGTTAGGCTTCTCTACAGTGCATGAGGGCACGTCTGTGGAGGCACTACTTCTCGGGCATATGGGTGTGTTCCAGATCCCGAATCTCTAAGTATACCAACACAAATATTTAAACTAAATGGAGCTTATTATGTCTATAATTAAACCAATCCTCTCTCAGGAGTTGGAAGCCTGCCTAACCAACGAAAGGTGCATACGGCCCACTTTCATAGATCTGGCGTCTCTGCAGTGCACTAAGGCGTGTCTGGGAGATGCTACTCCTCAGGTATATGGGTGTTCCAGATCCCGAATCTCCAAGTATCCCAACATAACGAAATATTTCAACTCATTGGCGCTTATTATTTGTCATAATTGTACCCAACCTCTCGGGAGTTGGAAGCTAGCCTAACCAATGAAACGTGCATACTGCCCACTTTCAAGGTCTGGCTTCTCTGCAGTAAATGAAGGCACGTCTGGGAAGATGCTACTCCTCGGGCATATCGGTGTGTAGGAGATCCCGAATCTTTAATTACCTCAAGATATCAAAATATTTCAACTAACTGGAGCTTGACATTTGTCAAAAGGGTGTATTTATCCTGTCTCAAAGGGGCATACTGCCAGTTTGAAGGTCTTGCTTCTCACCAGTGCATGAAAGTATGTCTGGGAAGGCACTACTCCTCGTCCATATCGGTTTGTAGCAGATCCCCAATCTCTAACTACCTCAAGATATCAAACTATTTCAACTAAATGGAGCTTATTAGTTGTCAAAAGGGCATATCCATCCTCTTTCAGGAGTTGGAAGCTAGCCTAGTGAACGAAAGGGGCATACTCCCCTTTTAAGGTCTTGCTTCTTTCCAGTGGATGAAAGTATGTCTGGGAAGGCACTACTACTCGGCCATATAGGTGTGTAGCAGATCCCGAATCTCTAATTATCTCAAGATATCAATATATTTCAACTAAATGGAGCTTATTTGTCAGAAGGGTGTATTCATCCTCTCTCGAGAGTTGAAAGCTAGCCTAATGAACCAAAGGGGCATACTGCCCACTTTTAAGGTCTTGCTTCTCTGCAGTGCATGAATGTATGTCTGGGACGGCACTACTCCTCGGGCATATTGGTGTGTAGCAGATCCCGAATCCCTAATTACCTCAAGATATCAAAAAATTTCAACTAAATGGAGTTTATTTTTTGTCAGAAGGGTGTATCCATCCTCTCTCGAGAGTTGAAAGCTAGCCTAATGAACCAAAGGGGCATAATGACCACTTTAAAGGTCTTGCTTCTCTGCAGTGCATGAAAGTATGTCTGGGAAGGCACTACTCCTCGGTCATATCAGTATGTATAAGATCCCGAATCACTATATACCTCAAGATATCAAAATATGTTAACTAAATAGAGCTCAATATTTGTCAAAAGGGTGTATCCATCCTCTCTCGGGAGTTGAAAGCTAGCCTAATGAACCAAAGGGGCATACTGCCCCCTTTTAATGTCCTGCTTCTCTGCACTGCATGAATGTATGTCTGGGAAAGCACTACTCCTCGGCCATACCGGTGTGTAGGAGATCCAGAATCTCTAATTACCTCAAGATATCAAAATATTTCAACTAAATGTAGCTTATTATTTGTCAAAAGGGTGTATCCAACATCTCTCAGGGGATGGAAGCTAATCTAAAGAATAAAACAGGCATACTGTCCACTTTTAAGGCTTTGCTTCTATGCAGTGCATAAAAGTATGTCTGGGAGGCACTACACCTCGGCCATATCGGTGTGTAGCAGATCCTGAACCTCTAATTACCTCAAGATATCAAAATATTTCCACCAAATGGAGCTTATTATTTGTCAAGAAGCGTGTATCCAACCTCTCAGAAGTTGGAAGCCAATCTAAAGAATGAAATGGGCATACTGCCCACTTTTAAGGTCCTGCTTCTCTGCAGTGCATGAAGGTATGTCTGGGGAGGCACTACACCTCGGCCATATCGGTGTGTAGCAGATCCTGAACTTCTAATTACCTCAAGATATCAAAATATTTCAACTAAATGTAGCTTATTATTTGTCAAAAGGGTGTATCCAACATCTCTCAGGGGATGGAAGCTAATCTAAAGAATAAAACAGGCATACTGTCCACTTTTAAGGCTTTGCTTCTATGCAGTGCATAAAAGTATGTCTGAGGAGGCACTACACCTCGGCCATATCGGTGTGTAGCAGATCCTGAACCTCTAATTACCTCAAGATATCAAAATATTTCCACCAAATGGAGCTTATTATTTGTCAAGAAGCGTGTATCCAACCTCTCTCAGAAGTTGGAAGCCAATCTAAAGAATGAAATGGGCATACTGCCCACTTTTAAGGTCCTGCTTCTCTGCAGTGCATGAAGGTATGTCTGGGAAGGCACTACTCCTCGGGCATATTGGTGTGTAGCAGATCCCGAATCTCTAATTATCTCAAGATATCAATATATTTCAACTAAATGGAGCTTATTTGTCAGAAGGGTGTATCCATCCTCTCTCGGGAGTTGAAAGCTAGCCTAATGAACCAAAGGGGCATACTGCCCACTTTTAATGTCCTGGTGCTCTGCAGTGCATGAATGTATGTCTGGGAAGGCACTACTCCTCGGGCATATTGGTGTGTAGCAGATCCCGAATCCCTAATTACCTCAACATATCAAAATATTTCAACTAAATGGAGTTTATTTTTTGTCAAAAGGGTGTATCCATCCTCTCTCGAGAGTTGAAACCTAGCCTAATGAACCAAAGGGGCATAATGACCACTTAAAAGGTTTTGCTTCTCTGCAGTGCATGAAAGTATGTCTGGGAAGGCACTACTCCTCGGTCATATCAGTATGTATAAGATCCCGAATCAATAATTACCTCGAGATATCAAAATATGTTAACTAAATAGAACTCAATATTTGTCAAAAGGGTGTATCCATCCTCTCTCGGGAGTTGAAAGGCAGCCTAATAAACCAAAGGGGCATACTGCCCCCTTTTAATGTCCTGTTTCTTTGCAGTGTATGAATGTATGTCTGGGAAAGCACTACTCCTCGGCCATACCGGTGTGTAGCAGATCCTGAACCTCTAATTACCTCAAGATATCAAAATATTTCCACCAAATGGAGATTATTATTTGTCAAAAGGGTGTATCCATCCTCTGTCAGGAGTTGAAAACTAGCCTAATGAATGAAAGGGGCATACTGCCCACTTTAAGGGTCTTGCTTCTCTGCAGTGCATGAAAGTATGTCTGGGAAGGCACTACTCCTCGGGCAAATTGGTGTGTAGGAGATCCCGAATCTCCAATTACCTCAAGATATCAAAATATTTCAACTAACTGGAGCTTCACATTTCATTTCATTTCATTTCATTTATTATACCCTCAGGGCCCGAAGGCATTACAGAGGGGGAGAGCAACAAGAAGGTTAATGCTAATAACATAATACATATTAGACACACTCAGTAATAAAGTAATTAGTAATTGTACTTTTAAAGAGCTCAGAGTCCGTGATGATGGCGATCGACCGGGGAAGGTGGTTCCACTCCTGGGATGTACGGGGAACGAACGATGAATAAAAAGTGGTCGTGATAGAGTTAGGAATGCCCACCTTATGTTGATGATCAATACGGGAGGAAACATAGACAGGCCGAGCAATTATTTTGTCGCGCAGGAAAGAATTATGGTGATACATTTTATGGAATAGGGAAAGACGAGAAATTTTACGACGTAGTGATAAAGGTGGTAATGAGAGAGTTGTTTTCATAGAGGTGACGCTAGCGGTGCGGTGATAGTTTGTGAGGATGAAACGAGCGGATCTGTTCTGAACGGCTTCCAATGTAGATACGAGAGTGACTAGTTTGGGATCCCAGACAGAAGCTGCATATTCTAACTTGGGACGAATTAAAACTTTGTAAAGAGTTAATTTCAGTGAGACAGGGGCTAATGAAAAATTTCGCTTGATGTAACCTAACATGCGGTTAGCGTCAGCTGAAATATGCTGAATATGTGTTTTCCATGAAAGGTTACAAGCTATATGAACGCCTAAATATTTGTACGAAGATACCGGTTCTAGATGAGCATTATTAAGGAAATAGTTAGGACAGTCATGAGACTGGCGAGACACACGCATGACCTTGCATTTGTTAGTGTTAAGCTTCATGGACCATGAGTCAGACCAACAGTTAATAGCATTAATATCTGATTGGAGTATACAGGTGTCATTATGATCGAGAATCTCACGGTAAAGTACACAGTCAATTTGTCAAAAGGGTGTATTTATCCTCTCTCAAAGGGGCATACTGCCAGTTTTAAGGTCTTGCTTCTCACCAGTGCATGAAAGTATGTCTGGGAAGGCACTACTACCCGTCCATATCGGTTTGTAGCAGATCCCGAATCTCTAACTACCTCAAGATATCAAAATATTTCAACTGAATGGAGCTTATTATTTTGTCAAAAGGACATATCCATCCTTTTTCAGGAGTTGGAAGCTAGCCTAATGAACCAGAGGGGCATACTGCCCACTTTTAGGGTCTTGCTTCTCTCCAGTGAATGAAAGCGTGTCTGGGGAGGCACTACTCCTCATCCATATCGGTGTGTAGCAAATTCCGATGCTCTGATTACCTCAAGATATCAAAATATTTCAACTACCCTATATGGAGCTTATTTGTCAGAAGGGTGTATCCATCCTCTCTCAGGAGTTGGAAGCTAGCCTAATGAACGAAAGGGGCATACTGCCCACTTTAAAGGTCTTGCTTCTCTGCAGTGCATGAAAGTATGTCTGGGAAGCGCACTACTCCTCGGTCATATCAGTATGTAGCAGATCCCGAATCACTAATTACCTCGAGATATCAAAATATGTTAACTAAATGGAGCTCAATATTCGTCAAAAGGGTGTATCCATCCTCTCTCGGGAGTTGAAAGCTAGCCTAATGAACCAAAGGGGCATACTGCCCCCTTTTAATGTCCTGCTTCTCTGCAGTCTATGAATGTATGTCTGGGAAAGCACTACTCCTCGGCCATACCAGTGTGTAGGAGATCCAGAATCTCTAATTACCTCAAGATATCAAAATATTTCAACTAAATGTAGCTTATTATTTGTCAAAAGGGTGCATCCAACATCTCTCAGGGGTTGGAAGCTAATCTAAAGAATGAAATGGGCATACTGCCCACTTTTAAGGCTTTGCTTCTCTGCAGTGCATGAAGGTATGTCTGGGGAGGCACTACACCTCGGCCATATCGGTGTGTAGCAGATCCTGAACCTCTAATTACCTCAAGATATCAAAATATTTCCACTAAATGGAGCTTATTATTTGTCAAAAGGGTGTATCCATCCTCTCTTGGGAGTTGAAAGCTAGCCTAATGAACCAAAGGGCATACTGCCCACTTTTAATGTCCTGCTTCTCTGCACTGCATGAATGTATGTCTGGGAAAGCAATACTTCTCGGCCATATCAGAGTGTAGGAGATCCAGAATCTCTAATTACCTCGAGATATCAAAATATCTCAACTAAATGGATCTTATTATTTGTCAAAAGGATGTATCCATCCTCTCTCAGCTGTTGGAAGCTAGCCTATTGAACGAAAGGGGCATAATGCCCACTTTAAAGGTCTTGCTTCTCTGCAGTGAACGAAAGTATGTCTGGGGAAGCACTACTCCTCGGCCATATCGGTGTGTAGCAGATCCCGAATCTCTAATTACCTCAAGATATCAAAATATTTCTACTAAATGGAGCTTATTATTTGTCAAGAGAGGTGTATCCATCCTCTCTCAGGAGTTGGAAGCCAGCCTAATGAACGAAAGGGGCAGACTGCCCACTTTTATGGTCTTGCTTCTTTGCAGTGCATGAAAGTATGTCTGGGGAGGCAGTAGTCCTTGGCCGTATTGGTGTGTAGCAGATCCCAAACATCTAATTACCTCGAAGATATCAAAATATTTCCAGCTAAATGGAGCTTAATATTTGTCAAAAGGGTCTATCCATCCTCTCTCAGGAAGTTGAAAGCTAGCCTAATGAACGGCAAGGGCAGACTGCCCACTTTAAAGGTCTTGCTTCTTTGCAGTGCATGAAAGTACGCCTAAGAAGGCACTACTCCTCGGCCATATCGGTGTGTGGGAGATCCCGAATCATCTAATTACCTCGAGATATCAA
>JAZHYW010052304.1:0-34504 GCA_037355805.1 Ixodes ricinus
CATCGCTAGTCGTGTGTACATCGAGCACAGTTGCGATGCCTCAGCGCTGTGCGGCTGTTGGCTGCACGAATAGTAGCAAAAACGCTCCGAACGTGAGCTTCTTTCGATTCCCAGTAGCGACACGGCACCCAAGGAAGCGCGAGAAATGGATCCAAGCGCTGCGCCGACAAAACCCGGACGGATCGCCTTGGCAGCCATCTGCCACCTCGCGTGTTTGTAGCGCCCATTTCATTGCAGGTCAGTGACATTTAGAACTCAAAAAAGCCGCGGCCTACTTCGTGCGGCTAGTTGTTTCTAACAATCTGTTCGTTTTTCTCTATTTACGATGCAGGCGTCTCATCTCGAGAGAAAGATCACCCGGATTTCGCGCCCTCCGTGTTTGTGTACAAACCGACACGCGCCTCCGCGCCGAGTTCACTTGCCTGGTTTAGTAGGGTAGCGAAGAGGCGGGACGCTAAGCTCTCATCAGGACACACCAAAGGTACCTACTTTGACGTTTGTTTCGGTGCGGGAAGTTGGCGGGTCATGGTCGTGCCCCTACGTGAAACGTTTTGACGCTACGATGGCGACGTTCGCAATCAACAAACGGTCGAGGATTAACGAAAACGTAGTCAAAGTGCAGCGGAGCTGTTATAAACCCAAAGACTGTGAAGGAAACTTCTGAAGATATGTTTAAGATTTCGAGTCATTATACTATAATGAGTCATTATTACGAGGCGTCCCCGGCGATATGAGATGACTCGCTGTAGTTGCATTTAAAGATCCGATTTCTTTTTTTACTCTAAAGCACTTTTGTCCGTCATTGTTTTATTTTAGACTTTATACTGAAAATATTTTATTGCTGCAGCTCAAGTCACTGCAACCAGCTCTACTGCATCTCAAGACTCTGCGACTACTGGGCTACCATCTGGCGGGGACATTCTTTCTGGTGGAAGAGACGAGGATGCACCTGCTATGCTCGAAAAAGAAGCATCAGATTTAGAAATAGCTGAAGAAGCAGAATCGCATGTCATGAAGGACCAACTTGAGTTTCTTGAGAAAAGGGTGAAGGAACTAGAAAAAGATGTGGAGCAGGAGAAAGAACGAAATGAACACTTGACCATCCAGCTGAACAAAGAGTACAGGGTTAACGAGGACCTAATTTTGAAGTGCACAGAAATGCGCAATCAGGCACTGAGCCTAGAGAACATAAAAAAGGGTAATGACTTCATGTACTACACAGGGCTACCGACCTACAAAGTGTTTAAACACCTCCACGATCTTGTCCTTGAAACACACCCGACAGTTGGCAAGGGCAACTACATGCGTGCCCAGGAACCCGAAGACCAGCTCTTTATGGTACTTGTACGTCTCAGAATTGCAATGCCATGCAAAGAAATTGCACGCAACTTCGGAGTGTCCGAATCAACCTTAAGCCGTACTTTTGCTCGGTGGTTATTTATGCTCAACAGTGTACTTCGAGATATCACACGGCTTCCGCAGTTGCATGAAGTTCAACGGAACATGCCCGAGTGCTTTCGGGAGTTTCCAGATACACGCATTGTACTGGACTCCACTGAGGTTCGGATTCAGAAACCCTCTGCCCTGGAAGCACAACGAAAGACATTTTCCAGCTACAAACATGCTAACACTATGAAGTGTTTGGTTGGCATTACACCCGACTGCCTCATAGCATTTGTATCAGATTTGTTCGGAGGCAGTACAAGTGATCGTGCCATTGTTGACAGGTGTGGAGTGTTAGACCTGCTTGAAAGCGGAGATGCAGTAATGGTAGATAAAGGATTCAAAGTGCAAGATCTCCTTCCTGTCGGTGTCAAACTCTACATTCCACCGTTCCGAATCGCAGGGGAAAAACAAATGAGCCGAGAGGATGTTGTGTGCACGCGAAAGGTAGCAGCGGCTAGAGTACATGTGGAGAGAGCCATTAGGCGTATCAAAGAGTTTCATGTCTTTGACACTCCGCTGCCCTTAAACATGGCCGACATTGCTGACGAGATCTTTGCGACGTGTGCACTACTATCCAACTTTCATGGACCTCTCATCCAAGATGAAGAGATAATAGAGTAAAAAGAATCTGACTAAAAGATATGGCAGTAGCTGTACAATGTTAATTCGTAAACCTAATGGCGCCACTTGGTTGCCTAATGTTCGGGTCCCACTAGAGCGACAAACAAACAACCGACACTGATAAGCCTCAAGCACATGCAGCATGCACGCAAAGGCACCTTAGGCAGGCTTGCAGTGTCTCGGTGCTCGTGAAGTAAGCACGAGGGATTGCAAGCCTGCAAGAGGTGTCTGCGCATGTATGCTGTATGTGCTTGAGGCTTGTCGATGTCAGTTGTTTTTGTTTGCTCTAGTGGGACTCGGATATAAAACATTGAGCTCTTGCCTGGTCACAAATAAATTCATTACAAACAGGCAGGCATGCCTTCACCAGAAGGTGTAGTGCTATTGGAGCTCAAGCTTCACTCATCGTGCAGTAGTGTTAAGGTTGTGGTTCACTGTACATGCATAGAAAGAGGGTACACAGATTGTATTCACTGTTTTAAGATTTGCAATATATTTCAAAATCACTCTCTGTTGCATTCAAAACAAAAGTGTGTGTGTATGAATGCACAGCCTGAAATTAATTAAACATAACATTCAAACAAGGCACTTCCACCTCCAGAGCAAAGCATACTTGAAAAGCCAGTTTCTGCACATAATGTTTGTTATGAAGATAACATTTCAAATTTCCACCTGCTTGCAATGAGGAAAATAAATGTGAACATGTGTCAAGTCAATATCATGTCATTACAACCCATGAAACATCACAGTCTAAGCTCATTACAACAGACCTGGTTACAACAGACATTTGGATATAACATACCGATTTGTGAAGTTTAGTTCGTTGTCCTCTACATACCACTGACTCAACTTCATAAAGTTGAACCTCAATTTAACGAAGTCACCGGAACCCGCTAATTATTTCGTTAAATCAGGAACTTCGTAAAATCGAGGAAGGGAGACCTCGTGCATAGGTTGCGCGAGGGAATCCGAATTTGTTTGTTACATCGGGAAATTCGTAAAATTTAGGTTTAACTGTATTTACATACAACATACTGCTCTTACAACAGACTGAAATACTGGTCAAAATTAAGGTCTGTTGTACAGAGCTTAGACTGTACTCGACGTCAACTTGTTTGTGATACATTGCCTAGGATAGCGTAGCTTCCACAGCGCTGCAACCTGGCACTGCTGCAAGAATATGTGGTTGCGTCTTGCGTCGTCTCCTTCGCATGCGCTCGCACAACTAGCTGGGACAGAGTTGGAGCACTGCAAAAGCTACGCTTGCTCGGCAACGTACCACAAAATAGATGATGCCGAGTGTAGACTGAACTCATTTTAGCTTTCTTATGCACAATTTCAGTGCTTCTGCGTTGCCCTCGCAGAGATAAAACCCCTCCTTGTACTTGAGGTAGGGAACATAGCCCTTGCCTGTTGTGTACAAAAAGTTCAGCCTTTTGATGCGACGTGTCAGAAGCTCAGGGACGATGCAAAAGCGATAAAAGTAGTGGAGGCCGGGAAGAACCTCGCTGTCCCAGAAGAACTGGTCAAAGTAGACTCGTTCTACGGAGAGCGAGTCCCACAGGTCGCCGTTGTCCGTCCATACAGCGAAGTCGCACCACTGTACTCCAAGAACTGCCATCTGCCCTTGTACTTGGAAGTAAAATGGGTGTGTTTTCTTGAGTTCCACGTTTCCATTCACAATATGGCAGCAGAAGTCACTGAACTTGCATGCTTCAGCAGGAGTCATATTTCGCTTGGAGGCAGGACACTTGACCTCCAGAACACCTTTGTCGTTTCCTTCCAAGATGATCCGATCTGGAGATACTGCTATGTAAGGGTATTCATGGTGTATGTGAAGGCCCGTCTCTTCCACCAGGATCTCTTTGTCAAAGCATGACATCAAACTTACGTATGCCGCCACAGCAACTGGCTCTTTGTCAATGCCATACTGCCTAGGGTCTCCAGGCTTCAGTTTCTGAACTTTTGGATACAAAATGTCCCGCACCAAGCTCTCGGGACGGGTGCAGTGCACAATCTTTCGGAACATCGACGCTCCCAGGCGGCCAACCTTCTCCCTCTTCCAGGCAGGATTCCTGTTCTGTCCCAGCGTTGCCTTGCATACTGCAGTCCTCTCTTCCTCGCAAAGTGGAGAGATGGATGCCACGTAGCTGGCAGAAATCTCCAGGCTTGCTTTTGAAAGCAGGTTGTCAGTGTCTTTCAGGAGTATCTGATTAGTGGGTCTTGGGACTTTCACAGCATAGCGGCTCCACAGTGCATTTGGAGCATCAGACACTAGCTCTCTTAACACCTTTGCAGTCTGGGGGTTCCCTGGATCTATGCAAGCTGAAGCAGGGCACACACGACGCTTGGGCTGTTGCGGTGTCGACTTGTTTAAGACATGTTTCCTGAAAGTGATCTCCTTCAGGACACTCGCCGATGGTTTCTTGGCTGTAACACACAAAAAATAAAAGATTAGCAGGTTACGAAATGTGAAGTCCTGCATGCAAGTCCATTTATGGTTCCATGTACTTGGCATACATCTGCATTCTGTACTCATCCCAGCAAAAAGCAGCTAAATGTGCAAAATAATATCTGAAAGCCTGTAAGTGCATAGATCAGTGTATCTGACATTTTTTGTCCAGGCTCCAGCCATGCATTATTCTTGACGTCAGAATGACCACTAAGTGTAACTTCTGGTGTGTAGAAACGACACAATACTGCACTCACTGCACAACTGCACTCAAAAAGCACATGTCGTGTTTCAGCATAGCACTCGGAGAACCAATCACTGTAATCTAAGGAGGAACGAGAGCTCAACAAATAATGGGCGGACAGTGTGTTTAAACCAAAATTGATGTCTGTGATGAAACACCGAGTGATATATGAAACGTCATGCTAGGTGTCTCATCCTATATTTGCACGCTATGTTTTTAGTGGTCTAAACACAGTTTACGAACCACATGTGCTGACCTTCCACAGATTGCAGTACACGGTAGACACATACGCGTGTTTAGGATGTGCTCAGGATCGTGCAAAGCCATGCAGATGACCGAGATGAAAATACGTAAAAGTGGGAGGGAATGAACGATAACGAAAGAGGGACATTGGAGACAAACAGACAATACAGGCCTGTATTGCCTGTTTGTCTTAAATGTCCCTCTTTCGTTATCGTATATTAGAAACCAACACGCTCAATCACCTACAGGGTATAAACGAGCTTCTGTATTCAGTTGATGCATCCTACTCGACTATGCTATCTGTGAAAAATGTACATTGATGGGCATTACTTCCATTTGCAAGTGCAGCATGCTCTGGACCATTTATCAGAAAAGAACCGTCCTACTTGAGTGAACACAAGTGCAAATGAATGATAGTGTAAAATACCATGATCACCACCCACCTTGAGCAGGTGCAATCCATTTACAGCTGATGTCGGTGCTTGATGGATCCTGGATGTCGCCCAGAGCAAACAGAAGGCCAGCAATGTGTTGGCAGGTTCCGCTTAACCTGCAGGTTACATTTCAGTTGAATGAATCAGTAATAACTGACGTATGTGTGTATCATACAAAATAATATACACGTCAATGGTTTATTTAGGTGAAAACTGCTCCCATTACTAAGCTTTTCGCTATTTCTGTGGTGCACGCCGAGTTACCACCAGCAAAAATATAAGGTTTGATGATCGCTCGCCACTTATTCTAACGTTGTCATGCACCGCGAATTTTGGCGAAGAGAGAAGTATAGACGGACTTTAATGCGCTAATACAAAATACGAGGTGTACTATGAGCGAAGGCGTCAACTGTCGGCTGCCTGAGGGAGATGCAAACCTGTACAGCCTCGTAACTTTTAAGCTCAGTGATTCGTCACGGTTTTTAGGTGTAGGAAAATACTCACCCTGCTACGCAGTTGCAGTGTGCTTGTACGATTTCAGCGCTCTTCGAGAACGACACAAGCTGTTTGTAATGTCCGGGTTTCATTGACGGGGCACACAGACTCCTGACGAGGAAAATGGTAGGATCCGGATCAAAACTGTTCACCATGATCTTTCTCACGTACGACTCCTCCTTGAACGCCCATCCCTTCTTGCGTTGCTTGCACGCGGTCGCGAAGTGCCGCTCTACGCTGACGGTGGATACGACCGGCACCGAGCAAGCATCGGCAGTCCACCCGTCTTGAAATCCATACAGACGGACGAAGTCATCCGTATCAAAGATTGTAGGTTTTCCCGGCCCTCCGGGGCCGTTCTCAGCCATCTCCGCAGATACACTACGCAAACAAAACACGTATTCAATGGCGAAACCTAACCTCAACAACGTTTTCGTTCGCACGCCAAACTGCCGAAGTAGGAAACTTGGGGAGACTGAAGAAACCGGAGTGCCGGAGTCGTTGACGGAGCCACCAAACGTTTTGAATTATCCCCGCGAGGGCGCGCCACCAATCCGTCGCAGAAACTCTGAAAAGGGTCAGATTACAGAACGAGTGCCGTATGAGCGGACTGCTGATCTCGGAAGTTCTACATGCCGTACCAACCAGTTTCTAGTGAACGAAGCGCTACTACTAAATAGTGCGTGGTATTTGACGCTTTTCCCATAACAAAAGCTCGAAGTCGTTGAATGACTGTTTGGAAAACGGCCCCAACCTTGAACACGAATATGGTTGTCGCGTTGCTTCTAAGCTTTAGATGACAGATTATATCGTCCTAGTGGCCGACATCGCAAAGCGCGTGCTGCTTCAGATATTTTTAAAAGAAGATGGTCGCGATGTGTTACGCTTCCTGTGGTGTGAACCTACCAACAGATCGAAAGCATCCACTTCGACCACTTCCTCCAATACTCATCTGAACGATGACGAGAGTTTTTTTGGAACTTCATCGAGCCTATTTTAATTGTCTGCGACGATAAAAAAAATTACCTGGGACACATTGAAGAACGAGCATCAAACACACCGCTCTGTTGCTGCAAGATTGCGTTCACATAGATGAGATTCTTACCGGTGCATCCAGCTAAGAGGATAGCCCACTAATATCTTCATAGCTGAATCGACAGCAATTTTACGAGCAAGCGTTAATGAAGCTGCACAAGTGCGTATCCAACTGAAAGCTTTCCTAGGTTGTCGACTCGAGGAACCACGAGAAATCGACCATTAGAAAAGGTTGCGGGAGTTTTCAAATCGCTGGAATCGAACGCTGGAACCCTCCCACAAACATGTTTACATTATCGCACCAGACGATGTACTGAACATTGACGGAGGGAGCACTATACATGCGTTCAGTTGACCCAGTAGACTCCAGTCAGGCTGCACGAACCCCCCGGATTCATCGCGCCATTTGTCGTGCGAGCAAAGATTATATTTCAACAAATCTAAAAACAGATGATGGAGTGGGACGGCCTGCTACCTCTTGAATCGCGCAGTGAATGGCACCGATGTGGTGCAGATCTTTCATTGCAATGTGACATCATGGTTACACGTTTCTACAGACAGAAAATAGAGGAAGCGATGGTCAAGACAAACTTGGACGTCTTTGCCGATGCAAGTTATCAGGCTTATGAAGCCGTAGTCTACGTAACTATACAAACTCATTCCGGCTCCACGACATTCACGATACTGCCCTGCAAGTCTTGAGTGGTTCTCTCTAAAGAAAATTTCTGTAGCGTAGAGGGCAGAAATTTGGGGTTGCGTTTTTGAAACCAGAGTCAGCGTCTACGAGCTAGGATCGAGCTTCAGGAGAACATCCACGATGTGCACTTGCAGAACAATGCGAAGATACATTTTCACTTGTATCCTCGGAGAAGCAAAGAACTGGAAGCAATTTGTAATAAACAAAGTATTTGATATCTTGCGAAACTCTCATACATGCTCTTGGAAACACTGCCCAGGCAGAAAGCCAAACCGACCTTGTAGACAAAAGGAATCACAGCCATGAAGCTGCTCAACAGTAAGTGTGTGGTGGTGCGACCCAGCCGGTTAACAGCACGAGAGCGGTGGCCAGAGAAGTCTGGACCGCAAGAATTTAATATTGAAGAAACAGAAGAAAGTGGTGGTATCGTTTGCCATGGCAACAGCAAACCAAACGATGGTTCCGCAAATTGAGCGTGGTTTCTAGCACAAACTACGCGACTTCCGCGAAACGACTGCGTGGCTACTATCCTTGATAATGATGTCAAAAAAATTAGCGCTCAAACTGGACCCCTAACCGTGGAAGAATTGAAGAAAGCTAAATTATATATAATAAAAATTTACAAAGAAGGATATAAAGAATTTTCAAGACGCACAAGAAACTACCTCTAGATTTTTTTATTAGAAACATTTTTTTGTATAACAATGAAATGCTTCGGGTCGAATGGAAGACTACAGTTTTCCGATAAATCCTTTGAAGAAAGGCATTCCGTTGACCTCCCGAAAAATGACCACTTTTCAAAGTTGCTGAAAACTGAAGCACATGGCAGACTATTGCACGCGGAGTGCTGACACTCTCCGCTATCGCGAGAGCATAACTGGATGGTGAGAGCTCGGCAAATAAAAAAAGAAATAAAGGAAATCCATCGCATGTCAACGGCTCAACGGCAGACCAATGTCAGAAGTGACGGCGCCTTTGCCCACATATCGTGTAAAAGAAGCGGACGCCTTTGAGGTCGTGGGTATCCATTTTGTGGGACCCGCCTGGGTCACAGCGAGGAAATAAAAGAGGACTGCGGGTATCTTGTTGATCACGTGCGGATTCGCCAGAGCAGTACACTTAGAAATGGTAACTGACATGACGGCAGAAACATTCCTGTGTGCGTTCAGAAGATATGTGCCAAAGAAGGGGGCATGCCGAGGGCGATCTGCTCTGACAATGCGTTGGCATTTAAGAGAATCATGAAAGGGTTCAACGAGCTTCGGAATATTTTATCAGATGAAGAGCTCCGGACTTACTTCGCAAACAGCATGATACAATGGAAGTTTATTGCAGAACATGCTCCGTGGTGGGGCGCATTTTGCTGAGCATTCGATCAGGTCATTCAAGAACGCTTTGAAGAAAGCCATCGGACGACGACTCTTGACTGCAGAATAGTTAGTGACTCTCCTGACTGAGGTGGAAGCAATCATTAATTCCCGACTATTGACCTACGCGTACAGTGAAGCGTAAGAGCCTCAGCCACTATCAACCTCGCATTTCACGATAGGAATAATACTTAGTTACCAAAACCGTCCGGCTCCGACTTGCAAGACGGCGACGCAGAATCGCTGCAAATGCTATGGAAACTCAGAGAAGACTTCCTGAATGCGTTCTAGCAACAATGGTCCAGGGATACCTTCCGGAACTACGATCACTGTACAAGACAAGTACGTCAAACCGACATCTCATAGTTGGGGACCTGGTTATTCTATACGAAAGCCAGCAACGACGCCAGCTCTGGAAGATGGGAGTTGTGAAAACATTGTTTTCCGGAAGAGACGGAAGACAGCTGCAGGAAGTCGGATCTCGCGTCTGCGAGATCTGACTTCCTGCTGGGGCGGTTGTAGAACGACCAATACAGGATAGAAGGTGGTTAAAAATAAAAAGTGTTCCGTCTTGGGGCTTTGATGAAGCAACCCTTCAGCGGAGCGAGAGGACGAAGAGGACGGTAGCGGACGGGGCCTGAGCGAGAGCTGCATTTTTCTGTTGGAGATTCTCGTTTGGGACGCGAATGTGTAATTAACGAAGTTACCTGTGATTAAAGAAGTGTTTTTTTTAGGGCGAAGCTTCTTGGGGTCTAGAGTTGTTCATTTGTCGGCGTCCGTACTCACATCGATTGCACTGCCTCTGGGATCGGCCAACTGAAAAAAAATCGTACGCCCGCACGGGGGTTCGAACTCAGGACCGCTTGCTTACGAGGCAGACGTTTTAAACACTACGTTACTTTTTTGTTCTTTATTGAACACAGAATGCAGCATACGAATGCTAAGTCAATACACACACAAACCGCCCAACAACTTGTGGGCTAACTAAAATTCCTTCATATTTTTCAGTGACTCAAACAAGTGCGCCCAGTCGGGCGTAGTGTCGGGAGACCTGCAGTATACAGACTGTACCTGCGTTACCAAATCAATAAAATGAAGCCGCGCAGGTTTAATGTGCAGGTTTGCATGATGCAGTTCCATCCGGGTTTTCCACAAACTAAAAAGGCCAAGTACCATAAATAAATCATAAGGAACCACGTCTCCTTCTTCGACTGGCAGAAAACGAATAGTTTCATGGGTTATAGTCAGGTCCTTTTTCAACGTCCTCTGTAGAACGTCCCACAAAAACACCACGTCCCAACAATGAATAAAAATGTGTTCGGTTGTTTCTGGTGCCTTGCACAAAAGGCAGTCAACCGACCAGGGAACAAAAACCCTCTTTCCTTCAACCACGGCTTGACAGGTAAAGTGCCACTATGTAGTTTGAAGAAAAAGGACTTGACTGCGGGAGGGACACACATTTTTTTACACGACACAATACGTTTTGCCCTGGACAATGGCTGTAAACAGTGCGATACAGGGGCGCGGGAAAAAGCATTTCAATCAAATCTCGCGACAATCTCTTTTTCTTTACGCTTTCTAGGTACTCCATAGAAAATCGTGTTTGTAAAAAGGAGGCAGCATCTTTCACTTCTTTCAGAAAACCAAAAAGACTCAAAGGTTCACCACAGTCGCTTGTTACTAACATAGAGGGCAGTGTGTTCGCCAGTTTTATCTGGATAACAGTTCGCAAGAAAGGATGGGTCTGGTCTCGAAGAAAAGCGAAACGTGAGACCAATTGTCTCACAAACAAGTGTGTGAGTCCAAGTCCACCGGCCTTGACGCGGCGGAAAAGGTTATCCCGCCGCGTCCTCTCCCAGCTGGAATTCCAGATAAAAGTGGCGAATATTCGGTGGAACTTTTGTATGCTCGTACGCTTGCATGCCAGCACCTGCAACACGTACCAAAGTTTCGCGACGAGAAAAATGTTGCACACTGTGGCACGGGTAAATATCGATATATCACGGTTTGCCCACGAGGTTGCCTTTGATTTTAAATCCCCTAGAACTTCGGCCCAATATGGCGTGCTATTTTTGTAGTGTTGTAACGGCACCCCTAGATAGGTGGTCGGGGTGTCCGTCCAACTTATGCCTGCAAAAGACTGAGGTTTTGAGACCCAATTCCCGTGCCAGAGCCCGCCACACTTTCCCCAATTAACTGCGGCCCCAGTGACATCACAGAACTCTCTTGTTATCCGCGCTGTTTCCATTATGCTTTCTTTGTCGCAGCAAAAAATCGCAACATCATCAGCATACGCTGACACCTTGACTTCGACCGCGTTTAGGGTGAAGCCTCGGATGCCTCTGCAAGCTGCAACTTTCAAGCAGAAAGGTTCTAGGTAGAGCGAAAAGAGTAACGGCGACAAAGGACAGCCCTGCCGCACTGATGTTTGCACTCCTATGCGTTCTGATAAACAATTATTTATTATCAGCCTCGTCCCACAGTTGTTATAAGCCATTGTCACACCCCTCAAAATAATTTCCCCGACATTTACGTGAGATAAAATCCGCGTAAGAACGTCATGGCGCACTTTATCAAAGGCTTTTTTCAAAATTCAACTGAATCATAGCTACGCGGTCTCTCCCTACTGTTTCCAGAATACTCCTTGCGACATGTATGTTGGTTTGCATGGACCTCCCTTGCATACCACAAGTTTGGTGGTCGCCGACAAGGTTGCGGATAACAACCTGTAGACGGCGCGTGAGTACTTTGGTAAAAATCTTATAATCTGTGTTACACAGAGAGATAGGCCGGTAGCCTGTTACAGTGCGTCTTCTGACCATGTCATCTGATTTCGGTATAAGGATGGTGTGAGCTTCTGCAAATGAGCGAGGTAATCTGTGTTTTGTGAATGCTTCTTGAAATATTGAAAGTAGCAAAGGGCTGACAGATGTTTTAAATGTTTGATAAAATTCTGCGCACAAACCATCCGGCCCCGGTGTCTTCTGTCGTGCCAGCGAATCTATAGCTTTTTCAATCTCTCCTATGGTGATGTCCCCTTCCAGCCATGTTCTCTCGTCCTCGCTTAGCTGAGGCATGAGCGTAAGATAATTCTCGAGTTCTGCGAAACCTTTGGGAGTCGGCTTTTCGCCAAAAAGCTTAGAGTAATAATTGACGAAGCATTGCTGAATTGTTTTTTGGTCACTACTGGTTGTTCCGTCGAAGTCTATTTCACGAATCTCCTTCGCCAAAGCGTATCTCTTTTCGACAGACAAGGCCCGCTTAGTGGGTTGTTCTCCCAAAATATATTTCTCAGACCGTGAGCGTATGACGGCTCCTCTGTACTTCTCCAGGTATAATTTGTCCAGTTCTGCTTTAATGTTCCGAATATCACCCATGCTTGTTCCAGGGTTTTGGTTTTCTAATCTGTAAAGTGCATCTAGGTTACGTTTTAGATGTTTTTCACGCTCTCTGCGTTGGAACTGAATGTTGCTAGACCTTTCGATCACTGCTAATTTAACTTCCTCTTTAAATAGCTCCCACGCCTCGTTTAACTACCCCTCCCGTTCGCTCATATGCTGCAACAGTTTGGTAACAGTGTCAATAAACTGTTCATCCTTTAGTAGAGTTCTGTTCATTTTCCAGGGGTGCCACTGAAACTTTGAGGCTGCGCTTTCCTTTTTCCCTATTTTAACGGTTACGAGGCAGTGGTCAACGAAAAAAATGGGTTGGACGTCATATTCATGCGCTTGCTGTAACATATCGGAGGATAAATAAATGCGGTCGAGACGGGCATGGGAGGAAGCTTGGAAATGGGTGTACTTCAAGCAGTGCGGTGGGGCGCACGAGGTGCCCACGTCGTCTAGGCCACAAGAGACTATCATATCTTTCAAAAGGTTCACGCTATTGTCACTTATTCTAGTGTGAGAGGACTTGTCGCTTTCATCGCAAACGCAGTTGAAATCCCCCATCAGTACAACTGATCTGTCACACTCAACGTAACTGGTTAGAAACTGGAAAAACTGTTCTCTGTCCGCTGCATTATTCGGGGCATAGACGCAAATAACCCGCCACTGAACATTTGCCAAAATAAAATCACACGAAATAAAACGACCCCGTTCATCTACAGTCACATGCAGATCAGAAAGATTAACAGACTTTTTCAAGAAACGAAAACATCCCGCCGAAAAACCTACCGCGTGGCTAACGCACACTTCATAATGATAGAGAAAGGGCTTTATCGCGACAGCAATGTCGTTATCACTTTCCATTTTTGTGTCCTGCACAGCAAAAAAATCCGGCTTCGCGTCAGATAACAAGCGCTGCAGCTGATATCGCTTCTTCCTCGAGTTTAACCCTCGAACACTGAGGGTTGCAAAACTGAGGGCCATCTAGCGAAAATTACAAAGAAAGGCAAGATCGTGCAGCGGCGATGTCCGTTTGACGAGAAAAAACAAAACAAAAAAACCTCACTCACAAAGCAGGAGCTCTCCTTGCCGGAGGCTTCACTGCGGGTCCTGTCGGGGCTTGTCTCCGGCCAGGGCCGGAGGTCTTCCGTGGTGCTTGCCCCTCTTGGCCATGACCAGCTTCCACCTGTCCTGAACCTTCTCCTGAAGCCCCATTGGATGGTCGCCGTCCTGTGCGTCCGCAGGCGGAAGGGGTCGCTTGACGGTGCTGGCCACGACTTCCATGGCTACGTTGCCTTTCCCGGAGTCCGCGCACTTGGCAAAGTCAAATGACACCCGGTGCAGGTCGTCATCCTTGCCTTCGGGTTTCTGGGGTGGCGGGGGACGAGTAGGCTCGCTGCCCTCCGCTTCTTGCGTCGGAGCGACAACCACCGGGGCCTGCGTTTCCGACGGAGGCTCCTGGGGTTGGGCTGAAGTGCTCGCTGCTGTTCCAGCTTGACCACGAGGCTCGAGGTCGACGTCGGTCCTGCTGGCCTCTCCCGCCGCCGCTTCCGCCTCGTCCTGGTCCATGATGTGCTCCGCCAGGTCGTCGTCCACCTTCGCGTGGGCCGCGTGGGCCGCGTCAGCGTACGTCTTCGCACATTCGCTTCGGGTGTGCACGTAGCGTCGGCAGCCCTCACAGCGAGGCGCGCGACATTCCTTCCGAATGTGCCCGGTCTTGCGGCAGCGAAGGCAGAGTGGCGCTCGTCCTGGTGCTAGAACCAGCGCCGAGCAGCCAGAGAGGCGGAGCTGATGAGGCAAGCGCTCGACGGTGACGTTCTCCTTCAGGGTTAGCCTCACAGTCCTCGTGGTCGACTGGACTCCCTCGAATCCACCCACGTGCCAGGTTTCTCTGGAGACTCCCTCGACTTTGCCGTAGGGCTCCAGAGCTTTTTTCACGCAGTCGTCCGGCATGTAAAACGGGATCCAGTGCAGCTTGAGTCGCACCTCTGCCCTGTCCGGGTCAATGATGACGCACCGCCTGCCTTTCACCTCGAAAGCTTTAACGGCTGCTAACTTATCTTTGGCAGCCGCAGACTTGAGCGTCACGAGCCACACGTGGTTCATCTGGAATGACCCGCACGCGGCTATCTCCTTGAGCACTCCTGCGCTTTCTAACCCGGCCTGGAAGTCTTCAATCCTGTATGGTCTCGCTCCGATGTCGGCATGTAGGAAGACGGAATTCAGTAGGTACTCGCCTGTCGGTATCGGGGGCATGACAATCCGATAATCCTCGTTGCATCGTTCGTCCTTGTCGCCACGGCTATCAGCAGCCGTTGATACCGCTCCGACGGAGCTCATAGTGACACATCTGTTCGCTTCGAAAGCCAACGACGAACCCCTCCACTACGTTACACTCCAACGTTGCATGTAGCCGCTCAACCATTATACAGGAGAGGGCGCTGCGGTAAAACACCCTTATAATCGCGTTAAACTTTGCATGCGCTGGCTCAACGTTTATAGACGAGAGGGCGCTGCGGTCAAATGCTCAACTGCGTAAATACCAACACGCGGCCCTGACATCACGCAGCTGCGGTGGCGCTGTCGACGGCACTGCGCATGCGCAAGACGCGACACTTCACGCGAATTCGGTTTCTGCGACGCGCAGTGCCCACACCTGGTGTGGGCAAACGCGGGCTTGTTTGTAAACAGCGTGTCGGTCCATACCACGATCCATACCGCACACCACGATCGATACCACGATCCGTACCACACAATCTCTTTCTGACATGGACCGTTGACCTAAGCGGTGGAGATGCGTTCCCCAGAGCTTCTAGTGGATCCAAGCTGATCCGCTAGAAGAACGACTGGCTCTGCATTTCACCGACCGTAAACCGGTAATAATGAAGTCGAAACGCAACGCGAAACTCAACACTACCTATGAGCAAAAAAAAAAAAAATCAGCACTATCATCACTACCTATCAACAATAAAGTCAATATAATCAGCACCGCCAGAGCTTCGCCCCAATCAATATCATTCACCATGTGGAGATGCGGCCATTGTTTTTCTTGTAGTGATCAGCGCTTCTGCTCAATGGTTGTCGACACCAATATAAAATATAAAAACACCTTGATCTTGAATATATTTGATATAACTAACTACGTTTATTAAATTATAGCCTTCAGGGTGCGGCCGTAAAAACTTTCATATTTGGCACGCCTAGCAAAAAATCGAATTTCAAACGTGCATACCTGAAATTGTGCACACTACCGTCGTTTATTCCATAGCTTTTTTGCCAATTTTTCTCAGACGTCAACTCGGGTGTAGCAAATTATTTGAAAGATAAAAATGGCATACGTACATACATTTCCTATGGCCTATACCCGCCCGTTCGCCGTCTGCAATCTGGTTCGCGAGGCCGCTCCCAGGTGGGGCACTGAACGCAAAAGCGCGGGAAACGCCAAACCAAAGGCTGGCGTCGGAAAAGATAATTGCGATAAATGTGCTTTTAACGAAATAAATGAACGATTCTGCAGTTTTACTTGGAATTCAAAAACTGGCTGACGCCGCCGTTTAATAAAAATATATTATAAAGCAGACGAACATGTTCTTCGTTGTCGTCTGCTTATCTGTTGACGTGTCCATTCCCGGCGAAGGCTCGACGTTTTGATCAATAGTTCTGCAACTGAGGCATTTTGATCGCTGCTACTTATTGTTTTTGTTGCACTATCTCCTGCAGTTATCATCAAAATATTTTCCGCGCCGCCCTGCGATGGCGCAATACTCGGCAATTGAGTGTTCCCAGAAAGTGAAGTGGTACGTGGAGCGGAACTCGGTGGCCACATCAAAACGAAAATTTTGTACTGCATTTCATAAACGCCCGCCTTCACGCCCGACAATTTTGACTTGGGCGGATCGTTTTGCGAGCGAAGAAGACTTTAAAAAGAAGAATCCAGTTAGTGAACGTGAGAGCCTGCTAAAAAATGAGGAGCTCATTGAAGCGGTGCTTGCTGTCTTCGAGAGCTACCCGCAATTGTCAACAAGACGATCAGCCAGGTTGTCTGGAATTTCTGAAAAAAGCATACGACGGGATTTGCGGGAAAATAATTTGTTCCCATACAGGATGCAAGTTGTCCAAGCCCTGCACGAGGGCGACAACGACGGACGTTTAGATTTTCGCAAGGCGGATTTGTTGCGAATTAAGAGCAGCCCGGGGCATCTGCTATTTATTTCTTTTATTTAGTGACGAAGCAAACGTTCACCTTGATGGACGTGTGAACCGCCAGAACAGCAGGATATGGGCTCGCGATAACCCTCATGCCGCGGACGAAAGGCATCTCCATTCACCGAAGGTGACAGTACGAAGTGGGATTTGGCGTGGAGGCATAGTGGGCCACCTTTTTCGATGGCACTGTTAACGCAGATGTCTACTTGGACATGCTGAAAACGGTAATTCTCCCTGAGCTTGAAAGGTACCACCATGACAAAAGAAAACTGTATATTCATGCAAGAAGGGGCGGCTCCCCATTACGCAAAGAATGTGAGGGCATGGGCTCAATACCACGTGCCCTCGGCGGTGGATGGGTCGGGGATCAAACTATATAAAGTGTCCTCCACGATCCCCCGATTTAAATATGCGCGACTTTTTTGTATGAGGTTTTATAAAAGGACTTTCTACAAGAAGAGGATCCCCAGCATGAAAGATGTGAAAGAAAAAAATGAGGGCGCGTTCCTTCGAGATCGACGATGGGATGCGCGAAAGGGCGCTTCCTGGCGTACGAAGCTCGGCTTCGGCTTTGTGTGTTTGCGAGCGGCGGGCACATCGAGTCGGCCGAACCGTTCTCGTTTCACAGGGCCGCTGCAGCATCAACATTGTTTCAAATCGGAGTGACAGAAGAGGCGTATCAGACGATGTATTTTTCAAGAATAAACAATTGAATGAACGCACAACTTCTACTTCCTGACGGAATTTAAAATATTAGTTTCCTTCTTACTTTTGTTTATCGGGGTGCGTGCGGCACGCAAGCTGCTGGTAGAGGTACCAATGGGAAACCAGCAAAAAGACGACTATCTCTCTCAAATACCAGCCATTTTATCAGCGTCCCGCCGAAATGACTCTAGCACCCTAAATATTACTCCAATTAATATGATATTTTTTACAAATATACGTTGCGACATGTGTGTTAATTATACCCAAGCTGTTTGAAGAAAGATATGACTGTATGAGTTACAGCGCCCCAGTAAAAATAAGAATGAAATGATAACTTAAAATGAAATTGTCTGCAGCGTGTAGCAGCACCACTTGCTATTCGAGGCTGTTAATGAATTATCTCGCCACATCGTGGTTTCTGTCTTGCTTGCAGGACGATGTATAAAAACTTGACTTGAAACAGATATTTTCAACAATCGTTCATATATTTCGTTAAAATCACCTTTCCTCGCGATTAACTTGCCAGACGCCAGCCTTTCGTGCGGTATTTCCTGTGTTTGTGCGTTCAGTGCGCCACCTGGGGGCGGCATCGCGAACCGGATCGCAGACGGCGAACGGGCGGGTATAGGCCATAGGAAATGGGTACACACATAAAATTGAAAGAATAAAACACGGAGGACAAGCACAGGACAACCACGTGCTTGTCCTCCGTGTTTTATTCTTTCAATTTCTATGTATTCATGTTCAACCCGCTCGCCTTCACCAGTCCAGGAAATGTACATCTGCCATTTTTGTTTTCTTTCTACTAATTTGCTACTCCAAAGTTGACGTTTGAAAAAAATAGGCAAGAAACTTTGGAATAAATGACGATTTGTGTGCCTAATATCAGGCATGTACGTTTAAAATTAGTCATTTGCTGGGCGTGCCAATTGTGAAAGTTTTTACGGCCGCACCCTGTGTATAGCACAGGCGTCGACTAACTTTGAGGAGACAGAATAAAAAAATTGCCCTACCGTCAACTTTACCTCAAAACTGGGGAATCCCAATCATTGTCATTTACTGATGGGGTTCATTAAATGACGACGATGAAAAATACTTCTAACTACAAAATAAAATATGAGATATTTCAAAGCATGACCCAAGCGCCCGAAGCGTCTTATGTACAATGTCACATGGCAATCTTCATTTTTTGTACATTAATATATATGTTATTTTTCTCATTCGCAGTCTCTGCACCATTAACCTCTCTGCTCTCCCCAAGAACTTCGCAAGAATGGTAGATTCACAGGATAAGTACAAAGTGCAGATGTGACTTACTAATCTTTCGCAGCTAAAGAGTGTCTAGATTCGGGCGTGTTTCCAACTGCTCTATCGTGATCACGTGGCTTCTGGGACGCGTTCGCAATGCGAGCTGCGAGCGGGCGAAGAAAGCGTTAATCGTCTGCTAGCGCCTCCGTATCTCCGCCCGCTTTCCTGCTCGGGACGTGGAAAGGTGATGATAGCGCACGTGCAGCCCATCTGCGGAGGAGGTGTCTGGTGTACAATTGCAAACATTTTTAACGGTTTGAGTTGCTTTCTTTCTTAAAATTAGACTCCAAACACAAATACAGAGATCCAAAGTTTAAGAGCGGGAACTCCTGAAACAATTAAGATTGAATAAAATAGCTCGGCGAACGCCCTCTATTCAGATTGCACTTCTCGTACGCCTGATTTGTGCATTCAGCTGGGGTGGAGGAAAGCGAGCGCGAAGGTAAAGATGATTGCAGACAATTAACAAATAGTTTACATCCTCGCACCTCGAATTGCCAACGTGGTTCTTTAAAACGCATGACCCCAATTCAGCAGTTGAAAATAGTCTGAGATCAATGCACTTATCGCAACTCCGTAGCAGACTTGTACGGTACATGTTACAAGTAATAAGATACCTTATAGTCGATTACCAAATATTCTTATTATTAGAGTTCAACACTGTGGCGTCACCCCACGTTTTTGGCTTCCGATCGTCCTTCTTTTTCTGCCTATAGATGCATTGCGTTCAAGGCACAAATTCGTAATTTCGTTCTCTTTTTCATATTCACATTTTATTTGCGAGGAGAAAATTGTTGAAAAAGTTCAAAGTGTAAGTAAAATGTACCATATTCGTGTACTTCAATAGCGGCATGTAAAAGTATTACTGTGGAAGGTTTTGTTAAGACATGATGAAGGCGCCTTACATATGCTGAGCGAATTCGGCGGGAACACTAGGTACTTTGACTCTGTGGAGCTAATCACGTCACATTAAAAATCTCTGCTGCGACCATTATGCCCACCGAATGAGATAGTAGCGTTGATTAGCAAACCGGCCCTTGGCTTTAATTTCTTTGAAGTTGAGAGAAAGGGTTTTCGCATAATCTGATTGAATGTTTCGTCGAAGATGTTGGTTGATTGCGCTTAATCAAATATTCATAAATGTTCGATAGAGCCGTTCAGGAGCTCATTATCAGGAAATATTTTGGTGTAAAGTTCTCACAGGCACTCAACGTGCAACACAGGTATTGCGGTCTCCGACGTGTTTGTTCCGATGAACTTTGTTTCGCCAGCAAAAATCAACTTATGTATCGCATCAGAACTTGAGATTCCCAAAGGAAGCACAGATTGTGTTTGTGCAGTTCGTGTGCAAGTCGAAAATAGCAACTCTCTCCCAGAAGATTATGGAGTACTAGAACATACTGCCATGTTCTGCGCATACTCGATGAGGCGTAGTAGATATTTGATGCAGCAGCCATGGCATACCGAGAGTTTCGATAATTATTGTTGGTTTTAGCATATGGGTTACCTTTTCAGAATATTGTACTCCGGGTTCACCTTGTCTAAAGATAAATTAAATAACGTTTAGTGCCGCCAGCCTTACTTTTATTTCTCTGTCGTTATTTTACTTTAGGAGTCACGCATCGCGGAAGCCCGTAGGCTCCTTTTCAGCTCCCCTGAATGGTACCTTTTCAAAATGGACATTCATTAGCTTACCTTTCTTGCGACGGTTATTTACTGGTGCTTTTAACGGCGTACACAGCCCACAAACACATGTTCTTAACGAGTTACAGATAACTGATCATTTGTAATAAATTACCTCAATTGTAAGTTTTTGTGCCTCAATTTTGTCTTTTCTGCGTTAACTCTCACTGCAATTCAATTACTCTTTTATGTAATCAATTTGAGGTAATCAAAAATATTTTCCCAAAAGAGATAAAAAATTAAGTGAACAAAATTGGCTTGTTTGCCCCCGCTTCACTTGTCTATGCTCTACAAATGGGCGATGCTTTATATATTCCGAAACAATAAAAATATACCAAGATGCCAGGAGGGATTCGAATGTCAACGCGCTCAGCGACGTTTTGACTGTCGAGCTGTCGAAACTGGCTTGTTTCAAGTCTAGGCGTTGCCGTGATCCTGTTTTGCCGAGGCAGCCACGACTATTTTCTGGGCTGACCTCATCTAACCACGTCAAAGACATCCCCCCCCCCCTGTCCCTCCATCTCGAAAAAGAGGCAAAAAGAAAGGAGAGAAAGAAAGAGACAAAAAGAAAGGACAACAATAAAGGAATTTCAACATATGTATGCATTTTGTTTACATAATAAAATGTTAAAACGTTAAGTGAAAAGTAACGAATTACTTTCTGGTAATTTCTCAATTTCTTTTGTGAAGCACTAACTCATTAGTGCATCACACTAATGAAACGCGTAAGACTGTGCCTATACAATTAAAGTGTTCGAAGAGTGGCAATACATGTTGTTAAGAAAGTCAGTGTGTCATGTCTGTCGGATGTTGCGATACTTACGGTTCGTGCTGCTAGTACCCCAAAAGAACAAACCCGCCAGTGTTGCTCTTGTCGCTAAGTACTAACTTACGTTCTATGAAACTTACACGTATTTTAGAGCTATAAATTTAAGTGCAGCAGAACGGGTTTTTTCTTACATCCACCATTGACACAACCAGGATTGACTACCGGCGACATGGCACTTGTATGATGTAAGGCGGAAATCGAGGGACTTTTTATATTTCGTGATAAACACACCAATCAGAGGCGCGTTCCATGTGCATTAAACAGTTTGCAAATAAATACACAAACTGTCACAATTTTTCCCCCTGTCGTGACAACTCAACATGAAAGTCTTGAACAACGCAACCTGAGAGACAAGACCTGGAGCATGACTTTAAAGGACACATGAAAAGAAAAAAAATCTTTTTTTTTTAAACAGCCGGTTTGGGAAAAGGAAATCATAAAACGACTTTACAACGAAAGCAATTTTAGGCTATATTTACGGCGCTATACGAATTTGTAGTTACGCCCACGGGCACCCGCAGTGCGCCCATATTTATCACGTGACTGGCCACTATTTGTCACGTGTATTTGCGCTCTTCGGAAGCTTCCATGGTCTCGAAAAGTTACTTATTCATCTTCGTTGGAAGTGGCAACAAAAAACAAAGATCAATAAGTATCTTTGAGAGCCCAGAAATGAAGCTTTTTGAAAAAGCGCGAGCAGACGTGATAGACCTGTGCGCGGTCAGATGACGGCGGCGGCGCCCCGAAGCAGACGAACTTGTGCGGCGGCGGCGACGGCGGCGTGGAGAAACGCGTTGAAGCGGCGGCGCAAAACGCTCAGCGTGCGGCGGCGGCGACGCACAGGTCTACCACGTGACCAGCGGCGGCTTCGCGGGCGCCAACCACAAATTCGTTTTGCGCCGCAAATATAGCTCTAAAAATTTTACTTCTCTTTGTTAACGAGCCGTTTTAGCAACATACTTTTTTCCATCTAGGCTATTTAAAAAAATGTTTTTTCTCTTTGCATGTGTGCTTTAAATAGGCTAGACGTGATTTTTAAAGCATCGCTTTAAGCGCATGACACTAAACACGCTGATGCACGTTGACAGTGCGGCCCTAAGCGACAGACGGGTATGTCTGGCGTCACCGTGTGCTTCTCAATAAAAAATAGTAGTATTTACTAGGTAAACGCTACTAACTGCTTCTACACATGTGCTTTAGTAGTGATGGACTCGAATCTGCCGGAACTTCAGACCTGGCGAAAGTTCGGTAAATGCCGAACTTTTGAAGGAAAGTTCGGCAAAGATTCGGCAAAAATTCGGCAATGTCTGCGCACGGCGCGAGAACGCTAACGGGCCGTGGATTGCAATGGACGCCGTGCAGTCGTGAGGTTATATCGTGCAGTGCACGTGGTGCAGCGTAGTACAACCAGCTCAAGCTCGCTGGTACAACCAGTGGTTACGGCGAGGTGTGAGTGAGTAGGCAACACGGTAATTGTGTTTTGAGCGAGTGTGGTTCTCTTCAATATTTTCTGCGCCTGAATAGAAGATCGACCAGCACTTCACGCAGCCCACCTGGCGCAAGCAAAAACGACGCGGTACATTCTGCAGGACGGGGATTTACCGTGACCGGACATTTCCACTTTGATATATTTGCTAGTATCCGCGCGGCGTGCTGCAGCTGCATACCGCGACCACGCGTATAAAAACTCATCGTGGCGGCGTCGAACCGCCGACCAAGGCCCGCTCGCACGGGATCAAGTTTTCGCTCACGGAGACGGCCGTTACACGCGGGCGCCTCCTCAGACTGGTCAACCTACGACGCAGCGTGCATCGCGTCTGCGCCGTTCTGCGACAGGCGTAAACAAAACGCGATTACCCTGAGTATGTGAAACCACTGATGCAACGAGGTAGCTGGTGCACTGGCCGGCGACTACTTTAAAGCACTCGCCGCAACTATAACAATTCTGTTTTCGGCTCAGAAGTAGGTGCTGCCGAGCTGCGTACCTGGGTGCGATTTGTGGGCCGCCCTTAATTTTGCGAGTCCAATGGCCATATTTTGTCCTTCCTGTGTTCGTCCGCGTCTTAAACGTCGAACTGTTGTGTGTCGTGTCTATTCATTAACTCACGGAAAGTTGGTTGGCAGGCGCCTCAGCGTACAGGTTTGTAACACTTTCTGCCAGCCGCGCACGCTTGCCCGTGTCTTGCTATTTTGTGCAAATAAAGATTGATTGGTTGATTGATTGTTTTTTCCAACCAGCGTTGTTTCGCGATTTTCCTGTATCTTCATAAAACTAAACACAGAACTATAATGCTCGACGTTGCGCACCCGACGTCTCTAACTTTCCCCTATCTTCCTAAACGTTCGTGTTTGTCCTAACACCAGAAACTGGCACTTGAAGCGTGGGTAAAGCCGGGACGTTGCTAATATGGGACGCACACTTTTCATGCACAAGCTGACGTCAAGTGACTCAAATCGAAGAACATGCATATTTACAATAAGAATATTAACTTTTCTGGTAGAAGGCTCAGCAACCGTTGCATTCGTTTTCGCGCACAGAACGGCAAGTCTCGGAGAAAGCAAGAACGCAGCGTTATTGCCCTGGTTTTAACACTGTACACACATGCGAGGCGGGGGCGGGATGCAGGCATCTCCTGAGGGGAGGGTCAGGTGTTGGTCAGCGTACCATATGTTTGAGGAACCCCCCCACACCCTCTCCTTCGTTTTGCGCCCTAAATTTTACACATGCAGGGATCAAGAGGGGGGTCAGGACATCCGGACCCCCTCTCTAAATCCGCCCACACGCATGGGGGGGGTTGCGCCAATAATGCCTCGAGACCGAAAACTCTCGTAGCGTGATTCGTGACTGCCACCGCTGCCACCCAACCTCGTTGTCACGCCACTTCCTGCTAGAAGTCACTCCTAAAACTGCCAGTAAACGCATAAAGACGACACCGAAATACAATTATCTTGTAGAATATCACCTTACTTAGCAATAACTGTGTCAATATGCATCACATGTTTGCATTGGACTTAAGAAGAAAAAAACAACATAAAACCTTTTTTTCGCCGAGAAAAACTAAATTTCAACGAAAGTCTGGTTACGACGTATTTTTGCCGAATCTTTTTGCCGAATCTCTTGAAAAATTCGGCAAAAGTTCCCGGCTTTGCCGAATCCCAAGATTCGGCGCCGAGCTTTCGATTCGGCAAAAGTTCGGCCCATCACTAGTTTTTTAGCCAAGTAGAAACCGCAGGTAGCAACGGTTAAGCTAGTAACGGTTACTGTGTCAAGAACCTAGCCACTGTTAATATCCTCAACAAAAGAGTCCATGAATTTCTACCAACATTAAGTAGTAACTGCATAACTTTCTGTCAGAAGACCTAGTAGCCAGTACAGCCACCATGCAGCATGTGTAACTACGTTATGGAAGGGAGGAACATTCCTCCGGGCAAAAATGCAAGAAGTGTTCTTCTTTATCGATGGCTGCGAAACAACGAAGGAGTTGATAACGATGTCGAAAAAAAGTCGCTCTAAACTCGCTAAAACAGGAAGCGCTAGTTAGCATCACCAAAATTGGCAAACAAATCATTCCCGCTGGGACACATTTTATTTCCACGGTGCCAACGTGCATTCTAACACGAAATACACATTCAAGACAAGAAAAAAACACACGTGGCACACACAAACGCACACACGCATACGCGACGATTTGCTATAGCCCCGTTCACACCTTTCCAACTTCTAAAACCGATTGCCTTGGAGCCTCTTAAAATCTCTTACGACGAGAGGATGCAATGGTACCACATATCGGGAACCCGTGGGACACTGCAATGCGTATATTTTTAACTCTTTTCGGCATCATTCTTTTTTTGTTGGCCTTAAACATTTTGTTAATGTTTTGAACATACACTTGTCATAACTAGTATGGAGGAGTTTGACCTCGCAAATACCGCAAAACTTCGCTCTAATTAAATGTAGTTCCAGGTCACCGTGTAGATTGTGCCAGCGTGTCAGTGTGTACTCCCCGTCGTAAGAGATTTTAAGAACTTTTAGGGCGCTCAGTTCTAAACAGTCGGAAGTGTGTGAGAGGGCCTTAACCCAATCGCTGCCCGCATGGCTACCCACCCGTCTTTTATACTGATAATTTAATAGAGGTATGGTGGGCAGTGTCCTCTCGTCCGTGAATGATGTTGACAGTCATGGTGCTTGTTTCGCACCAATTCTGTTCTGCAACATCGTTACTAAACATTCGAAGGAATGTATTTCTTGCAAAAACGTAACGAAACACGTAGTTAATATTTGCGTGGGTCTATAAAAGTGCGTTCACATAGGTTCCCACCTCAGCCATGTTCTTGCTTCCCCGCATTGCAGCTGCGGTTACCACGTGTCGTATGTTTGCAGTGGTAAAAGGCTAAAGAAAAGGTAGTAACGCCCAGAAAAAGGTACTAACCGCTGCAGTCATTTACTTTTTAGTACCTACCGTGCGTCTGTTGTACTAAGTGGCTCTTGTGGAAGTGGTAATGTTTAGAAGAAAAAAAATTTTAGAAACGCTGCAGCTACTAACATTTTACTAGCCTTTTCAACCAGTGTAGCGTCGCGCTTGTAGAGAGACGCCTAGCGCGCTCGTGCAGTGACGCTGACGTACGCTAGGGGGCACTGCATGGATCCAGTAATGACAACGTTCGTGCGTTGGGGCATGTGCAGCCCTTGCTCTTATATAAATGGTGTGTTTATATTTAATGTACGTGGAGAAGTATGCATGGTCGGCGGTAGTACAGGCCTCACGTACCGTCAATTATATTGAACATCTGCCTACGTTCATCTGCCTCTCTGTCATCTTAGAACTTTCGTGTGGCATAATTCCGGTCGCTTGTGCCGCCTCTAAAAAGTGGCATTATTCTTGAGTACTCACCTCCTGAGTTACGGAAGTGTTAGTAGTTGTTACTGTTGTATGTTGCACTTCCGTAGTACCTGGCGTTGTATTTTGGTCGTATTTCGCGTTGTACTTGTCGCACGTGGCGGTACTTGTTGTCGTACTTAGTGGCATATTTAAGTGTTGTGTTTGAAATGCAACTATGCTTGGTGCTGACGTTGTTGGTGGGCCACTGTTGGAACTGCAGTCGTTACAGTCATAGTAGTTTGGCTGGGTGTTGCGTTCGACGACGTGGCATACCGATCCGGAAAATCACCGTTATATGTGTGTAATATTATCCGTTCTTGAAGAGAACAAATGTGGGTAAAGGCACTAGACAACAAGGGAAGTTTCCTAAACTTTAATGACTCCCCTTCCCGCAGAAAGCCAAGTTTTAGCGCATTTTTAAAAAGAGTTTGCTGTTACCTCTTAGTATTCCTACACTTTCTGCTTATAAAAATGTATTGCCCTTAACAGACCGACAAACCGAGTTTCCAAGCTGCCCACAAAGAACTACTTGTAATATTGACTCCTTATATACCGGGTGTTATTTTTTATTCGAAACAGATTTATTGTGTAGCACGTGAAAGTTACACTTGAGGCTGCCTTGTGGAGGTGGGTTATACGGCCAGGGGGACATATTATAGGGGGCTACTCGTAGCGATCAGTTGGCTAATTAACTAAAATTCGATAATTAACTTTTTAATTAATGAAAATTGACATATGGTCTGGAAATTAGAAACTTGCTCAGCATCATCCAAAACCCCTAAATCAGTCATTTTCAGAAAGACTTTGAGCGCGTGAAAAGCGTAGTGTGCATCGGTGTTACCACTCGTATATGTATGCTGAAGTGACAAGGACGAAAATCGCGGCGGGCGGCTTATCTCAACCTCTAGCTTTGTACCTGCTCCATGCGGAATCAGTAACGATACGCTTGTCACGCGCTCCAAGTGTTACTGAAAATGACCTGATTTAGTGGTTTTTGGTGACGCTGTGCAAGTTTCTAATTGGAACTACAGGCTTATTTAATTAGCTAAAAGTTATCATAATAATCAACTTTAATTAATTGACCAATTGATCGTTACGATTAGCCCGCTATAATATGTCCCCCTGTCATAATCAGTACTACCACAAGCAGCATAAGGGAACTTTCACGATTTTTTTAAATAAATCTGTTTCGGTAATGAATAACACCTTTTGGTATAATAAACAAATCCAGTTCATATAAATTTGGCCTGCTATGAAAACCAATTAAACTTCAAATGCTCTACTTCATTTCACACCTATGCAATGTCGCCAGAAATGCTGGCGCGAGTGCGTCGGCAGGCTCTGCCATTATTTACGTTTTCTCACGTAAGCCAAGCTGTAATTAAATTGGTTACGAATGGAAGCCCAGGGTGCGATTCCAAAGCCCCGCAGGCGCGTGCTCGGCGCTTTCGAAGGGCAATAAAATCGCACACCACGCGCACTAACGCCAGAAATGAAACCGACCAGAAGCTCCCTAGTTTAACTTTATTACACTACTCCTCGTTCACTCGGAGACATCGTGGAGGCAGAAAAGCGCCAGCGCTGGTTTTGGTTATTTATCACCCGTGTCTTTTTTTTTTTTTTTCAAATTCAAATTCAGATTGTTATGTCTCCAGGCGTGCAGTAGAAAGTTCTCAAGATGCAACCACAAAGGCAGCCGGACGGAGTCTGATAATGTGTTGCATAAAAAACAACTAAAAAGAGAAACGAAGAACCCACAACACAGGGCATCACTAGAATGACAGAAAAATAAAATAAACTATAAAAAGTTCAATACTGAAAACATCAAAACCATCATTACAAATATACATATCAAGAACATTCAAAGGGCCAGGATGAAACATGAGGTCAATCGGCACTTCGAATCAGAAGTGCATATCTCTGCCAAAAGTCATCTATGTAGAACTTCTTGGGGATGTTGCAGTGGAGGTATTGTAAAAATGTTGTGCTTCTGAGAATGAACCGCTAATTTTTTTTCGGGACACCAGTAGTGATAATGCTCTTTAGTTATTTGGGAAATCGAGTAGAAGGGATTTAAAAATACTGTAAAAGAAAAACGAATAAAATAAATTAAATGGTATTCACATATGTTTTATATGCAACTTGCTTTATTTCTAGTTAAAAGAAAAAAAGGTTCTGAGTGATATTTATACGAATATTTGGAATAAAAAACAAAAATGTTTTTTGTGTTTTTTTCGAAGCTTTGGTACAAAGTGTGTTGTACTATTAGAGAATCGCTTACGATATGGAAGTACGACACTTACTGACTAGTGCTTTCAGATGATATATTCTAAGCTTCTAAATAGAACCGTAAGGTTATATTAAAAAAATTAGAACAAAACAAAATGATGAACACATTTTGCTAAATATTTGTTAATTCAGGCCAGCAGCCCTCTACATTGTCCCCTTTCCCACATACAAACATGCAAATACCTAATTGGATTAGCTTCTCTGTGTTTTTAATAGAAATTCGTTAAGCCTAAAAGACATGCGTATATTATATGTATCAAGGAGAAATGCAAGATCTCGAAAGGACTACAAATCCTGTAATTTAAAGTTTAACAAAAACGTAGTTTTGAATTGCGTAATGTGCAACGACAGATTGCTAAATTCTGTAAGTTTGTTAGAATATATCTGAACCTCTCATTATGAAGTAAAGCATTGTAGGTTCCGAGCCAACTCCATATGCAAAAAAATTTGTTTTGATTTTTAAACCAGGCTTGGGATGTGTGTTAGGTGGCCATTCTCACCTAATAAAATTCGAGTAGGACGATTTATTTCATTAGTGGCACTCCTCTTAATCGTCAATATATTTCTAATTTACTCATTTATTTCGCTCATTCTGACAACTGCCCCCACATTGTCCTCACTTCACATAACACCTTATACAAACCAATAGCCTTAGTGTCAAATTTTTTATCAGCGACAGTTTCCAATGTCAATATAGTGGACATGGCAACCCAGCCGTGACTATGCCGTGTGACACACCTCTACTCGTTCTGGTTTTGTCTGGTGCCCGTATAACATCACCACTGGCAAAGCATCCATATTATCAGAAGTCCAAGAATATTGGCTTGCATCGTGCTTACATCGACGATGTTCAACTGCACAACGTGGACAGGAGCGCTTGGCGCAGTTTATATTGGCACGATGAAGTCAGAGGACGACCATAAAACACCTTCTAAAGTCAATATAGTGGACACGACATCATCAATATATTTGTAGCCCAAATCCGATTGGTGTGCTCTATGGAAGTACTAGACTCCATGTTATTTAACACTGATGACATTATTAGGACATTCGCTATCAACAAATGTTTGTCGTGTGGAACAGTATTAGGTTTATCACATGATAAATATTATGAAGCAATTTCTGTTTTTCACAAGGAGATATATATAATAACTAGGTGTATTGCGGCTAATTCTATTTTGGTAAATTCTGCAAAACGAGCCTGGTGTGTTTTAGATATCCGTACAAAAAGATTGTAATGTATCCAAATAGTTTCTTGCCCTCGGCAGAATGTCTCAATTGTAGACAAACCCTAGAATACGATAGTTCGTCATATTTCGGTGAAGTTCGTAGATGCACTGCCATTGCGATGGACCTTGTTGTAAATAAATCGAAGAGGTTGAAAAATCTCTGCAACACGAGAAAGTAGAGCGACAGCATAACATCTGAGGAGGCGAAGGGGGGGGGGGGGGGCATGGATGGGAGGGTATGGCCCTCCTCCTCGCGTTCTCTCTCCTCCTCCTCCTCCCATTCTCCCCTCCCCTCCTCCTCCTTCCATTCTCCTTTTTCCCCTTCTCTCTCTTCCCTTTACTCATCCCCTCTCTCCCCCTCCTCCAACCCGCCTTCCTCCTCACTTTGTTCATTCCCCTCCTCCGCACGTGACGTCAATTTTCCCGCTAAACCTAGTGGAGAAACTAAATTTGTTCATAGGTCACATGCACAGTCATATGACGTCATTTTTCTCGCTAAATTTAACGGGGAAACATCATTGGCGTTGTGGTCACGTGACGTTGATTTTCCCGCGAAATTTATCGGGCAATCGAGTTGCTCTTGAGGTCACGTAACCTCAATTTTCTCGCTAAATCTAGCGAAGAAACTAAATTTGTTCATAGTTGACGGGACACCATGTCATGGGACGTCATTTTTCCCGCTAAATTTAGCGCGGTTACGTCGACGCCGACGGCAAAGCCAACGCCGCGAAACCAGAAAATGGGCGCCTCAGAGGCTCTAAAAACTGCGGGTCATATCCTGCCGTATGTATATAACAGTAATTGCACGAACGGCAAGCCTGAGAAAATATCAATCAACAATCTCAAACCTGCGCACATCGAATCACCTGATCCCAACTCACCGACAACTTGGTAGCAAACCTGCACTCACAACTTCAAAATCAACAAGTTCCTGAAACTCGTTTTGAAAAGGAACAGCTGTACATCCCACGGGCCTTTGTTGGAATCACAGGGCCACAAATATATCCTCATGGCTATGGATCGATTTTCACGCGATGGTACGAGGCCCTCTCCATATCAGACATCACTGCTCATATAGTCGTGCATGACATTTCTACAAGTGAATTTCGCGATTTCAAGTGCCAGCAACAGTCAGCACAAATAAATGCCGGCAATCCCATGTGCATTCACCAATCCATTCGCATCTCTCATCAGTATCAACAGAATGAGAATCCCATCTTATCACCCAGAAACAAATTGATTAGTTGAAAGGTTTCAAAGTGATCTCAAGACCGCACTCATTGTCCGACAGAGCTCCAATCGCACTGCACCAATCGTTGTCGATGGTGCATTTGAGTATGAAAAACAGTTTTCAGAGATCAACTTTCATGCTTAGCCGCCCAAAATGGTTGATGGAATGCCACTTCGCATACCGCAGGAATGCGTCATCTCTCCTAACAGATGTGATCATACCCTATCAATCCAACTCCTTTCACCGTCTCAAAGATGCTATTTCGCAATTACGCCCCACACCTACAAGACCCTCATCAACACGCACTGTTTTCGTTAGCTGCGACCATTACGTAACCACCCATGTTTTTGTAGCGCTGTGGGGTACAAAACGTCTGTTCATATTAACCAATCCGAGAAAAGCTTGAAGTGCGCGGCAGATTAAGGTTACGGATACCTTGATATCGAGTCCACTTTGATGTGGAGTTGTCTGAGGCAGTTTGGTGCCAATTTGAAGCTGCAAAATCAGGCTCGTATCAGCGTACTGGCACATAGAAGTGCTAATAATTCGACCATTTTCACTGAGTCATTGGAAGAGGTGGCGAATGCGATGTTTGTGTTCTTCTTGAGACTTGCTCGTTACAAGAATGTCATCCAGATAGGCACACGAAAGGAAATCCACAAAAAATTGATCTAGAAATCGCTGAAAAGTCTGCGCTGCGTTGCGTAATCCAAAGCGGTATTCGAAGGAATTTAGAAAGTCCTAATGATGTGGTTATTGCCGTTTCGGCAAATTTTCAGGGATGACAGGCGCCTGATTATATGCGAGGACAAGATAACGCAAAAAAATATGGTCGCGCCATTCAGAAATGACACAGCATCGTGGATACGGGGCGCCGCGTATCGATCAGGATGGTTGCGTGATATAAAGGGCGATAACCCCTGTAGGAGTCGCCAGTCGCCAAGTGTTGATTTTGAGACCATATGCAGTGCTGAAGCCCATGAACTGGAAGTGGAAGGTATAAAACCCACCTTCGAGCATATGGTTGGACACTCTTTGGCGACATCTATAAATGGGATGTATTGTCGTCTCAATATGATGATTGACGTTATGTCTCACATGATTCGTGAGATGTACAGGATACTGCGACGAAAACTCTTACATAATGCCAATCTAGTACAGAATCTGGCGGAACTGGCAATGGAGAAATTCATAGCTTGATTCCAGCTAACCGTGTGCGCATGACTGGGGCCCGGCAGGAGTGCTGGGTTATCTACTGAGTCGACGGTTGCGGATGTCTACTGGAGGGTTGAACTTAAGCAGAAATTCTGCACCGAAGATAGGACTACTGGCCATCATGCAAAAAAGAAAGGGTCAACGAAAAAGCCTCGACGCAGGCCAGCTCTGATCGTCAGGTGTGCGGACTCTTATGTACGATGGGAACAGCGGTGACTTTAGCTGCTTAAAGACGCGAGGTTATAGAGGGTCTTGAGTTGTTAAGCATGGTATATGACGCTTCGGTGCCGGTGTCCAGCAAGGAAATGCATATTTGTGTCCTTCCCTGGGAGGGAGGACAGGCAGAAAGCCCGATGATCCGCAATCCATTGTGCGTTGCTCGTCGTCGCTGGTAGCTGGCGCTGGTAAGCCTCGGCGATGGAACCAGTGCATGTCCGGGTGGGGGAGCCGAATATGCGATGGCTGACCAACACTCTCGGTTAGGAAGGAACTGCGTGATTTCTCGCTGAATTCTGTGAGCTGGCGAGTTGCCTTCTGTTGTGTGATGGTTCTCGTGAAGGTCTGAGGGCAGCTACGCCGGCTGCTGTCAACTGATGCATGCGACTTCATCCATGCCTGGCGCAGGAATTCGAGATGGATGTTAAATAATTGCGCATGTCTGGTCGACCTCTGGAGCGCAGCGTCGTGGATGAGTCAAGGATGCGATCGGCTACCTTTGTGAGAGCATCTAAAGTGGTGTTCTTCTGCAGCGCGAGCATCATACGGACGTCTTTAGGTAGACGCTGCAGGAACAGCAGCCGAAGGAGTGAGTCTTCAATGGTTTAGTATCCCAACACATTCCTCATCCGGCGCAGTAGCTGATATAAAGTTTTGTTTCGGCTATTCTATAGCCAGCAGATGTTGCAGCCGTCGCTGTTCAGATAGGCCCGTGTGTCGAACAAGTCCTGCCATAACGACTAAGCTGTATATGGTAGTCAGTTATCTGAATTCTTACTCACATTATGATTTGGCAGCCTCGACCCAACCCTGCAAGCAGAATGCTGCCTTCGTGGACCTCGCTGCTTTACTTTTGTGGCGACTTGATGTGAAATAAAAATTATTATTGTAGTATTATTTGATTATCAGTAGCTGATATTATGAGCACTGCTCACCAGGGTCGGAGACCTCAGGTGCCTGCTGGGTCGGACGGACTGGCGCGTGTGGCCCAAGTCACTCTTGCAGCTTGTAGGCAGTGATCCGCCAAGTTCGACTGAGCCTTGAGCATCGCTTTATTTGTCTGTAGTGTGTTCCCTTTGTTGTCGTGCACGATTTTCACATCCTCGCCATCGTTGCGTGTTGAAGGGGCGTCTTCGCCGTCGGGCTCGATGACGCTGCCGGTCCTGTTGGGCCACTCCAGGATCTGTCACTGGAGACGTTGTGAGCCGCCGGTCGCTTCTACAGAACGGGTCGCTTTCTTCGGTTACAAGACCAAGGTACGGTCAAGATCGGCTGAGACGCCGAGTCCCTGCAGAAATACGTGGCAGAAAAGTCCTCGACAGGGAAATCGTCTAGAAGCGAGACAGGTGACGACGGTGTCGTCGATGAGCGGCACTGGTTGGTCTTGGAGACGACCTGGAGTGGCGTCCGGCGTGACTCACTGCATCTGATGAATAGGCCTCCTAGACTTGGTGATCTGGTGCGTTGGCTGGTGTACGTGGGGCCACGATATGCCGCGTCTGCGTTGGGCACGCTGGGTAAGCTGGTCGTGGGAGCTTGTCTGGAGGACGTTGAGACTCGACACTTCGCACGGCTAGGATTAGACCAGCATCCGCTAGTTCAACTTCCCGCTGGCAGAGTTGGAAAAGTTCCAGTTTATCAGGAAGATGAGGCGCCCATGTTAGGAGAGCATGGCATCCCAAAAGAATAGGTACGGGTGGAGATACTGGAATTCGTGGATGTAGTCTTCTGGGCACCCGCGCAGAATACAGTCTGGCGGCCCTCGCTCCGATGATAGGTGGCGGGGGTTCCACTCGAGGCAGTTGACTGCGCCGTAGAGGCGCCGAAAAGAAGCCACTCTCCGGCGGGAGCAGAGGTAGCTCCGGCGATGCCGGAACCGATTCCCGTGGTGGCGCGTCTGTGGTTGTTTGAATTAACCGTGCTGATGCTCAATAGTCGCGTTTAGGTCCTTTGACAGGGACCGCTGGAACCATTGGCCGTATGGGTGACCGACCAGAGAATCTGTGATAAAAAGGCAGGGCAGCCTTAAGGTTGGCGGTGAAGGAGGCAGGAATGGCCTCCGGCTTTCGCTGGATGATGGCACCATGTCATCGACGGCCCATGCGTTGGCGCGTCTGACAACAGGAATCCTTCTCTGCTCGTCGGTTCAGTCATGCTGATGCTCAAAATAAAGCGGCGGCTAAAATTTGGTTCTAGTAGGGCCCGGCAAAATGAAAAAAGCGAAAAAAAACTCTGGAACCCTTTGAAGAAGCTCCCTGCTCCTTCCGTCGCTTTCAGCAATTGAAGGTACTCA
>JAZHYW010052306.1:0-10667 GCA_037355805.1 Ixodes ricinus
TCATAGGCGTAAACTTCGGGGGGACATCGGGGCTCGTGCCCCCCTGGTGAGATCCAATTCCGAGTCAAGAGGTCCAACGCGTCAACAGGTCCAACGAGTCAAGAGGTCCAATATTGGACCTCTTGACTCGTTGGACCTCCTGACGCGTTGGACCTCTTGACTCGCCGTGGATCTCTTGACTCGTTGGACCTCTTGACGCGTTGGACCTCTTGACCCATATTGGATCTCTTGACTCGTGCCTCGATGTGTCAAGAGGTCCAACGCGTCAAGAGGTCCAATATTGGATAGCTTGACTCGTTGCATATTTTGGTGTGAAATATGTACAGGCAAGGGGTGTGAAATAAGTACAGGCAACAAACAAACAAAAAAACAACTATGAGGGCACCTAAGCTTTCTCTTACGATGTGAGAATGCGCGAGCACTACCTTTTCCCGAGTTGTGTTGCCGCAACGGATAGCGCGCTAGTTGCGCGATCAAAGGGCCTAGGTTCGAAACCAGGCAGGGGATGGTTTCGTGCTCACGTAACTAGAGAGGTCACGTGACCAGAGTTTTGGTTTGGTCACATGACCACAGACCTTTTTTTGGTTTAGTCACATGACCAGATAGGTCACGTGACCAGAGAGATCACGTGACCAAAAATATCACGTAACCAGAGTTTTTTTTTAAATTATTATTATGTTGGATTGTGTTGGACAAGTCACGGATTTTGACGACGGATTTTGCCGACGGCTTTTTCGTTGACTGAGCCAGGTAATGCTGACGCAATAAAAAAGCAGACAACAGAGATGCTAATAAAGGCGGAGAAGAAAAATGTCGGAAAAAGAGTAAAAAGTAAAGCTGTGAAGACTTCCACGGCAGGGGGATCTCACGAACACGGCTTTGATACATCGTTTCTGGCCGGTGATGTAACCAGTGTTCGTGTGTATGACCCGTGATTTGCTTGGTTTCCGAAGCGACAGATACGCGCGCGCTGGGCTCTGGAGATCGCATGCTGGGCACTCGATTTGTAAACACCGGAAATCATTGTTGTTATGAACTGTCAAGCTTATAGCAACATTCGTTTGTTGGGGACCTGTGTGCCTTCTCTCTTCTACCCCTGACCACAAAGTCGTAAATCTGCATCTCCCGTGTTGCTCTCTCCCGCGAATATCGAACACGTAACCGGAAAGGTCTTAACATTTCACGATTTGAGATGCCTTTTTTTTTTTTTTAGGAAGTGACTACTTCGACATCCGGGTTCGAAATAATTGTAGAACTATTTTGAACACATCTTTCGTCACATACGAAAGATGTGTCCATAGTTATTTGCTATTTCGACGTCTACCATCACACTAAAGCACTATTACGGCGTTTGACGTCAGGATAACTGAACATAGGCTTTTTTTTTAATTTCTGTGACATCATTTTCAAAAGTTGTAATAATTGTTTAAATTTGTTCACGTCTCGTCAAAATAGCTTCCTTGATATTTTGAAGTGCTTGGTCTTCGAATAACTTAAAGACACAGTTTGCCCTGGCGCAGCATGGCATGTAAAGTTAGTCATTTTTCCATTCGCCATGGCCTAGCACTGGACACACTAGATCTATCGGCTTCAGAGATCGACGTGCATTCCGACACGAACAGTTCTTCAATCGACTTCAATCTCTATGACCCAATTTTCTAAAAATGATTGAGCAACTACCCCCATCTTACAATTCCAACCGACTAACACATCGCGTAATTTCAACTAAAAATAAATGATATCGACAGACAAGTGTTCGGTAATTCGTGTCAAGAATACTTAATCATGAAACGTTCAGTTTCATGGTTTATTTCACAGTATTCTCAAAAATAAAGAGCAGTAAAGGAGTTACATATCGCTAGCATAAGTATTTGTGGCTGCTCCGTGCTTTTGAGTAAGCCAACGGCCCAAATTAACCCGCTATAGCTTGCATCGGTCATAACGTTTTAAGGAGACAATGCTCGCATTCATTTGCAACACTCTATTGGACGCCAAGTGGCATAATTTGGGCTCGTTTAAAGACGCCCTCCAATGATATTTGAGCTTCTTCCCATGTTGTGTTATTTACCTCTTTAGTGATTCGGTGAACTCAGTGAATAAAAACTAAAGCATAAAATACTGGCGCATCATATTTTTAATAGAACATACGAGAACCCGGGACTGGACAAAGTTACCCAAGGAAGTATTTGCGATTACAAATGCTGAGATACATGAAAGGGAAGGCTAAACGCGAGATGCTGAGGTACATTTGTATTTTATATCTCGGGAATTTGAGAGACACTTCCGTAGAAATGGCATAAATGAGTCCTAGAACAGAGAGACTGGAACACAGATATTAAGTACAAGTTCAAAATATGTCGCCAGGCACTATCCATTATTTAACACTCAAATACATATACATTGTGGCAAATAGTATCTGTCTACTTGTCTCCAATGGCTATGTAATACTTGTATTGTCCAAAATAATTCAAATAGGTCAAACAGTCAGTAACCGTCACAAGCAGTCATTAATAGCAATATAATTATAAACAGAGAAGATAAAAATAAGGCTCGATGAACCTCTTGACGCGTTGGACCTCTTAACGCGTTGGACCTCTTGACTCGATGGACCTCTTGACGCGTTGGACCTCTTGACACAAATTGGACCTTATGACTCGTTGGACCTCTTGACGCGTTGGACCTCTTGACTCGAATTGGACCTTTTGACTCGTTGGACCTCTTGACTCGGCTGTCACGTGGCTATTGGACCTCTTGACTCGTTGGACCTTTTGACTCGTTGGACCTCTTGACCATAAGCGCACACTGACGGTGTTCACCAGCTTATAGCCATTGTCTTTTGTATTTGTTTTGTATTGTAAATAAACGGAGATTATCACCGTTACCAACGTGACTGGTGTCTCATTGCGCTCGACGAGCAGCATGCCACGCGAGTACGAGCCCGCTTCGCGGTAGAACGTCTCACCGCAAACGTGGTATTCCCCAAAGGCAGCGGCCCTTAAGGAGAACCGCATGATCAAAGGAAGTCTAGTTAGGATGAAGTAGCGATAAATTTTTAATGAAGGATGATCTGGCAGACAAAACGGAATCGCCGGGCACTTTTGGCCGATCCATGCTTACTCGGTCACAAGGGGCGTGAACTGAGCACAGTACGGTACGGTTTGGGCCCGCTAAAGCTGATAGGACGAGACTACGTGAGTACCCCGCCTTGATGACGTCAGCTAAACTCTTGGACGGAAATGTGTCGCGTGGGTCGCTCGTTGCGCTGATAGGCTGACTGGAGCCGTAGTCTTTGCCGTTCTCCAAGTTATGGTAATGGGTAGGAGGCCACGTAGGCCCGGTTGGTATATGACCACGTAAGCCATGTATTAAGAGCGGAAACATACAGCACGAAGCCTATATGATAATTCAGTTTTCAAGCTAAATTCACTCGTGAAATGCACGCCTTGTGACCTAAACACAACTAGTTTCCCCACGAAATTTAGCAGAGCAATAGACGCTGGGTGAACAACCTAAGTTCTCTCCACATCCCTCTCCTCCCTTCGCCTTCTGTCTCCCTCTCTCCCCTTTTTGGTTGCCTTCCCCACCCCCTCTTCCTCCCTTAACCTCCTTGCTCTCTCACCCTTCCCTCCACAGTTATGCAGTATCTAGGCTTCATAGCGACAGCGTCTTATCATTTGTTCTCTTTTTGGTGAAAGTATTTTTCTTGAGCCTACGAATGAGCAAGATGTATATAATATTTTATGGGACTAAAAATAACAAATGCTCTTACATTAGTGAATTTCTAATTGAGCCCATCAGGTTTCTAATGAATACTATGGCACAATATTTGGCATGTCTATTTAAGTCATCTTTAGGCTCTAGCCTATTTCCGCAAAACAAGAAACTAGCTAAACATTTCGAAAAAAACAACGAGACTGGCACAATAAGGGACGGACAAACACAAGGTCTCAAATTATTGCCTTATTGTCCCAGTCTCGGGTTTTTTTTTCGAAATGTTTAACCACCACCAGCTCGTTTGCGCCCTTACCTTTTGTTCACTAAAACTAGCTAAGGCGTCAGTTATATTTAAAGATGGTGATAAAAACGTGCAAAACAGTTACATACGTATATCTCTTCTTCCTTGTTTATCCAAGTGGCATGAAAAACATGTTTTTAAATGTCAACGTACTAACAGATTTTGAATTTGTTTTTAAGAAAGATAAATCTAGGGAATGGTCCTTATTATTACAAAAAAATGATACTACGAAATGTTAAAAAGGGACTTGTAACGCTTGGGGGTTTTATTGACATAAGTAAAGCCTTTGATTGCTTTAGTCATGAAGTGTTGATTGGTAAGCTAAAATATGGTGCTCCGGCATACCACTGAAGCTTTTGAAATCTTACATAAATATTCGCCAGTAGTGTGTAAATATTGACGGTTAACATCGCTGGATTTTTAACATCATGTGCGGTGTTCCACAAGGCAGCATATTTAGGCCTCGTTTATTTAATGTTTATATAACTGATATTCTCAATATTCACGATCAAGCTCAGATTATTATAAATGCAGACGACACCAGCCTATTGTTTTGTGACGTCGATGCTCATGCCCTCATTAAAACAGCAAATTTTGTCTTATACAATTTTTCATATTCGGCTTGAAGGGAACACATTAAAAATTAGCACAGTAAAGTCCAGAGGAAATTTATTTTGTCCCGTGAATAAAGTGGTGGATTTTTTTAAGTTCCCTAAAAATTGGAACGACACTAATCAAATTACAGCAGCAGCATATTATACTGGGGATATTTTGTTTTGACGGCATGTCTTGGAACATTTATATTGATTAAATAATAATTAAAAAGCTATCTCAATTAGTTGGTGTGCTTGCTAGGTGTCTTCATATTTAACCAGTTAATATTAAACATAAATCATAGTGAGTCCTCTTTAAATCTGACTTAACCTACTCTCATCTAGTCTAGGCAACCACAACAAAAACAAACTTAAATAACGCCCTATTTCTACAAAAGAAATTGTTGCGTTTTATAAGAAATATCCCTTGCGATTCTCATACAGGACCTTTATTTTCTAGATACAAAGTAATTCGCATCGGAAATGTGTATGGATATCGCCCACTCCATTCCATTCATTTTTCGTCTAGATCATTTATATTTTCTTGTGCATTCCACTTACGAAATAGCTAGGTATGAGAGCATCATCAACACTCGTCGTCCAGGAAAAAAAAACAAAAAAACTGCTGGCTCCTGAATACAGCAACAATTGTGCTTTCGTCAATCCTTCATTACAACCTCCCGACAGTTAGAAAAAAACGATATTTTAATAACATAATTTTTTTTCTAATTTCGAAACGTGATTTACGTTCACGTTGTATCTAGTTCATAATTTACTGTTTTTCATTTTTTTTAATATTTTGTTGTTTTATTGATGTTAGTACTGTATAATGTACGAATAGACGTTTCCTTCCTTGTTGTTTCTGTTGCTCTTGTCTCGGCGGTGCTGCGCATGTAACGGGCTCCCGGACACTGCCAAGCTGCCTTTAGCAGCTTTTTGTCCGCGGATCCGTCCAGTGTACATCTGAAAAAATTAAACTTTAAAATGAAATGAATCTACGGTGCGCTTCTTCCCCCTCCTCCACTTTTTCTTCTTTGTGTTGTGGCACACAGGGTCGGATTCAAGGGGGGGGGGGGGACGGAAGCGGCCGCCCCCCCCAAACAAAGTCGACCCCCTCCCCTCCCCCCTTCTCGGAGGGCAATTTGACCTGGGTGAACCCCCCCCCCCGATATAAAATCGACTACCGGCCTGCCAGGTGGTAGAACGCTTGGTACTCAAGGACGAGGGTTTAAAATAGGGTAGTTTGCACCCTAGCAGGCACACTTCTACTTTGAACTTGAAGAACCACTCCGTCGAATGGGAGAGTAGTGTTCTTCCAAACACCCCCCCCCCCAAAAAAAGGAGTTTTTGTTCACTTTTGGTGACACACCAATTTAAGTTACGGTAACAAAAGAAGGGCATGGGAGATCGACGCCACAGCTCTCGACTTGCAACCAAACGTTTTCTGGTGTTCCGCATCCGTTTTGAGGAGAGCAGAGAGTGCGCGACCGACTCTGAACTTGTATGTAAACATTTTCGAGGGGCATCCGTCTGGTTAGGAATTGATTTAGTTGAAAACGTTCTCAAGAACAAACGTGCAACAAAATAGTAACCCGGACGGGATTGACTGTAACAGATAGCTCCCGCCCTAGAGACATCGCCTGTAGGTCTGCACCAGGCTGCAGGGGGCGCAGTGAATCTCTGAGCAGTAGCACATGAGTCTCCAAGAAGTGGCGCTGCAGCCGTAGGGGCGGTGCTCCAACAAAACATTGACGGACAGTGGCAGCCAATTAGTTTCTTATCTAAGAAGTTTCAAGTCAGCGCAAACGCGCTACAGCATTTTGGAAAGTGAGCTCTTGGATGTACGACACTTACGACATTTTGTCGAGTGAAGGTCCTTAACAAAATGGACTGAATCCAGGCCTCTAACTTGAGCCATCTGCAATTCTAGGTTTCACTACACACTATGCGAAATTCACTAGTTGGTCTTCCTCTCCGAATTCACAACGGACATTCGACACGTTCAAGGAGCCGACAACGTCCCCGCTGATGGGCTCAGCCGGGATGACCCCTCCCACACTCATTTTTTTTCTCATATAAATATGGAATTTTTGTGCCGCCTGCAAACCACCGACGACGAATTTCAGACCCTACGCAATTCATCCACGTAGCTACAGCTGCGCAATGTCGCTCTCCAGAAGTCGTCACCGTGATTTCAAACCTCTCAAATAGAACGCCTGGGCAATTTGTTCCCCGTGAGCTTCGAAGACAACTTTTTGGTGCGATTCATTTTGTCGAATCTAGGCGTACGATCATCCCAAAAGCTCCTTCGCGACCATTACGTTTCACCTCGAATGAAATCCCGCGTTCGAGACTAGGTGAGTTTATGCATCGCATGCCAGTGTGTGAAAGTCCGGCGGCATCCGCTACCACCAAGTCACCCGCTCCTCCAACTGGACAATCGCTTTAACTAGGAGCATATGAGCCTGGTCGGACTCCTACCGATTTTTCAGGGACAGCGCTGCGCCTTAACGTGCTTCGATGGATTTAAATGCTGGCCGGAGTAAAACCCCCTTCCAAATATCTCTTCAACCACCGACGCTGAGGCGTTTATTGTAACATGAGTATCCAGTTTTGGCTGCCTTTCAGAGGTTTTTACTCACAGGAGCGGAGTATTTTAATCGGCCCATTTTACCGAGCCTACCCAACCGCTGTGCATCAATCGCTTGAGAACCCAGAGTCGAATGGAATGGACCAACGGTTCCATAGACGTTTGAAATCGGCCCTTGCAGTTTCCGTGGTTTTTCGGATTGGGAAAGTAATCTTCCCCTTGGGCTTCTTGGAATTCTGTCAGCCTCCAAAATTTATAAATTGTTTTATCCAGAGAAAGGCCTAAGACAATGGGGCTCCATCCCCCTTCTCAGTTTAACAGCATAGCAGGATAAAAAAATAATAAAAATTAAAGGCGTCATTATACATGTAAACATTAACGGATATAGAAACGCTACTTAATTAGTAATAAAGTAATTCACCATATACAACCACTTTTTTCATGCCAGTGGTATTTTAACATTTTAGGCTAAGTTTAAGATATATTATTTCGAAATGGCTTGAAATGTGCGTATTATTTTGGATTAATTAGCCATCGACTGTATTCTGGGTAAGTGTTTAGTAGACGTGGAAGCTTATGAGACATCGTTTGTGTTCCTCAGTTTGTTCGTGGTTTTAGTTTGTGATAATGGTTGTAGCGGAATGTGTATGTTGTTGCTATGTTGGTATAATTATGATGTATGTTTTGAGGATCTGATTTTGTTTCGTTGAATATGTAGATTGCTATGATTATAATGCAATTAAGAGCAACGGTGCAAGCGAGCTGGACAATAATGACAAAAATATCCCTTGAGAAGTGGAAAAAGAGGGACCAAGGACAAACACAAATCTCCAAACACAGCTAGGTGGCTGGCGCGAGACCGAAAAAATCCGCCTGGTCCGGGTATTGAAACCGAGACCTCTCCATTATTGATGGAGCGCTCTACCAACTGAGCTAACCAGGGGTTTGACGTCAGTAGAGCAAACGGGTTTTATCAGCTGCCACCAGTCTAATTTTCGTCATTCGTTGCCGTCGTAGATTGCTAATTGTTTTGTGAGTGATCGCTCAATTGTTAGAAGTAAATATTGCATAAAGTATGGGCGTGAATGTACGTAAAATGGAACATAGGCTATAAATGGTACAGCTCGTATTTGCAACTCTTGAAAGTCGTACTTTGGGGTATTTAACCAAGTACCCCCTACTAAACTGCATTCAGATAAATGAGAGCAAGTAGGAGAATAATAGTGGTGGTGCATTAACCAAAAATAGAAGATATTTCTGATTATAGTCGTAGTTACTGCTGATCGGGAGATGACGGGCCGAATTTGCTTAATATGAAGGTGGACATTGGATGCTTAACCGCCGAACTTGTCTGCTCTATTGCGCTTTCCTTGAGATTTCTTCGAAATGGAACTACACGAAAATAAAAACAATTGGACTATGTAGAAGAGCTAAAGCAAATATTGAAAAAATTTCCTGGTGATTCAAAGACAAGTAGCTTCAAAATCTCCCGGCGCGACACAATACCTCTTTGACGTCACCCATTTTTTTGTGCAACAGGAGAAAAGAAGCCACAGTGCCCACATCACATTGAACCCCTGCACTGATAGAGAAAAAGAAGCGGCACGATTGTTCTGCGTGTCAACGGCAAGAACGACTCCGTCGAATTGGAACGACTAAAGCCCGCTCATATAAGGCAAGCGGATATGCAAGGGATGGTGTTACCTGACAACGACCAGACGACACAGCAAAATCAACTTTGCTTGCACCCGGATGTTTGTGCGCCTAGATCGCTCGCGTGTCAAGCGAGCTGTTCAAGCGAGCTGCTCTCTAAGGCAGACATATCTGTAGGGATTTGCCGTACCTCTAGGCGCGTCGAGTCTTTTGAATAGAAGAAAAAAAATGAAAAGGCGTTTAGGATTCTCTGTAATGCCAGTTAAGAGGAGCAGCTTTTGAGGAGGTGGAGGGGAGGGTACTGAGTGAAAGGTATGTTACTCCCCCCATTCCGTACCCTCGCGTCCCATTTAGCGGGAAATGCTCTCTAATTTCCCCGCTAAAATAAGCTAACATTTTACGGCTAAATTAAGCGGCGAAACATTCAGGCAACATTTAGCGTGAAATTTACCTAACATTTTCTGCCAAACTGAGCGTGAGATCTATCTCAAACTTTCCCACTAAATTTAGCGGGAAATTTACCAAAATGTTTCTGCCAAACTTAGCGTGAGATCTATCCAAACTTTCCAGCTAAATTTAGTGGCGTTTTCGAAACTTTTCCTGCTAAATTTAGCGGGGAAACTGAATTTGTGTTGATGTTATACGACGCCAATTTCCCCGCTAAAGGTAGGGGAAATTTGTCTGCTAAATTTAGTGAAAACGTTTGCACGCAGCGGAACAATTTTTCTACTAAATTTAGCGGAAAAATTTCCCCGTTAAATTTAGCGGAAAAATTCCGCGTAAATTGAGAGGAAAGTTTCCCGCAAAATTTAGCAAAAACGTTTTCCTGCCAAACTTAGCGGGAAAATTTACCCTCGTTACGTCGCACGTGACGTCACGTCTGACGTCAATATGGGGAACGTCCCATAATGCTACTCGCGGTTCCGCCGAAGTCGCTCAACCCGGGAACGGGCGCCTAAGAGCTGCTATCTAAAAAGACTCGCGTGAGCAGCTCACGAGGTTAAGTAAATTCCGAAACACCGGCTAAATACAACGTTTTCGATCTTCCCTCTCCTGCCTGCTCTTTTCACCACACTGGTTTAAACTTGCTCCCGGAACTCGATGGGGAAGCGACGAGAAGGGGGGGGGGGGGAGGTTGGTGGATCAGAGAATCAAGCAGGTTTTGCCAGCAGCTATGCGTTTCAAGGCAGACGGTCTGGGCCTCATGGGTGTCGATCGACAGGTCACTCTTACAGAGAGCCCTGAAATCCGGCGGTGCCTTTTACTGGAAGAAAGGGGAGAGAGGGAAATATTTTACAATAAAACTGTATTTCTGCTAGTTCGTCCAAACCCATTCAAAGGTATACAAAGCACGAACAAAATGAGGACGAAGAGAGGCAAGGCACAAAACCAACAGGACAGGCGCACACGACAAGAACTGTTTCTAGAGCACCTGCGAATTTTATTAAAAACAAACTCCTCAGGGGACACAAATCTCGATTCGGTACGGAAATCATAGGATCCCAACACATTAGATCTTCTATGGTAATCCTCTCTAGTCGCTTCCATTTCTCTTTCGGATCGAGAGATTCGGATCCTGCGAGGGCGGGAGGGTTCTTCCAAAATATAAAAAAAGCAGGCTTTTTTTTCTCCTCTTCTTCGCACTTTCTCCCTCTCTTCCCTCCATTCTCGAAGAATTTACTATCGGATCACAATTGACAATGAAGCTGCAGTTGATAAGATGTGTTAGTCCAGCTTCAAGTGCTGATCTCATTCTTTTTCATCTTTTGCATGTCGTCTGAAATGAAGTACTTTGGACTTGTCTTGCCTGAAGGCC
>JAZHYW010052307.1:0-10184 GCA_037355805.1 Ixodes ricinus
TATATAACGCATGTGGCGGGAGGCCGAAGTCCAGAGAGCCCAGCTGCCCCTGTGGGGACCCCGGGAGCGCCGTGCCCGGCAGCCAGCGAGAGCGTCGACTACGTCGATGAGTACCCGACACCTGTCGAGAGTGTGGCACCCAAGCGATGCCCGCAGCAGCCGAGAAGTACGCCAAAACAGCGCTACAACCTGCGAAAGCACGCCGCGGAGAGCTCCCCGCACCCAAAGAAGATGGACGACAGTTCGGTGAGTCCAGTTCCTCCACTCTAAACTACAGTACCACTTTTCTTAAAGTACGAAAGCTCTCAGATAAACGCATTAGGCACGGACTTCGTAAATCAACCTTGCTAGTGTACCTTAACGCAGGCATTACCCGGAAGGGCATGTCGCTTTCTCTTCCTCCCGCCTGCACAAACCTCGACCAACATGACCGATCGGAATGGCAACAGGTTCTCCATGAGGCTTCCCTTAAACTGGTCCAAATAGCGATTCATCATAGTGACAAACAAGTAAAACAGTTAACTACCGCGACCGCTACACTTCTCCGTTCAAATGGCCCCGTATCGACATCCGAAATTAGCGCCCTATCTGAATTCGATAAAAAGAAACGCCATGACCTCGAAACAATCAAGCTACGTAAGCTACAGCGCGATAAGGTTCCTAACCCTGTGTTACCTCAGCTTACGACATCATTTAACTATAGCGAACATACTCAACCGGCCATTAGCATAACAAACGATAGGTCAAGCACTAGTGCCCCTTGTGGCACTACAATTGTTAATATATCTGGAGCAACTATATCAACAGAAGAGGAAAAACTCCTTTCGAGAGGATTGCACTTCTGCCCCGCCACAGGTTTTGTTGACGAATTTCAATTACTACGCAACCTCGACAACTTTGCTCGAAATTTAAGATTGCGGGAATACTTTTTGGACAGACCTTCTAGCTCCAACACCTCTCAGCAGCGTGCAACGAGCGACTGAACGCCAAAGGCTAACCCTAATGATAGTCTTAACTTGTACATAGCCGCTGTGCAAAAAAGGCATTTTGCGGGAATATCGCAGGCAGTCGGGAAAACGGGATAACCTTACGAAATCCGAAAGGGATAGCTTAAAAACCCTGAGCAATAGGACAGACATACCAATAAAACCAGCTGATAAAGGAGGAGCAATTGTGATTCTTAGCACTTCTGAATACATCCGAGAAGGATACCGCCAACTAAATGACCCAAAGTTTTATGAACCTCTCGCAGGTGACCCTACGGTGCACCGCACTCAGATTGTGACCTCGGTCCTTTAGGATCTCCTCGACGAGGGCAGAATAACCGCTAACGAACATAAATTAATGAAACCGGTACACCCTTCCCCGGGCCGCTTCTACATGCTCCCTGAAGATTCACAAACCTGGTAACCCAGGGCGCCCAGTCATATCCGGAATAGGTACGGTAACCGAACCCATATCAGGATATGTAGACAGTTTAATACAACATATACCTACAAGTCTCGATTCGCACATTAAAGACACAACTCACTTCTTAAGGGAAATATCAAATTTATGCATACCAAAAGAATCATATCTGGTTACACTTCATGTGTCATCGCTGTATACGAATATCCCACACGATGATGGAATAATTTCTTTAATTGACATCTACGAACTCCACAAACAACCGGATACCTCAGATGGACGGGTGTAGGAACAAATGGTCCCGGAACTAATGGTCCCGGAACAAATGGTCCCGGAATAAATGGTCCCGGAACAAATGGTCCCGGAACTAATGGTCCCAAGTTCAAGGTAGGAAAAATGGTCCCGTAATAAGATCACTTCGAAAATATAACACACTCAATGCACTTTATTCCTTTATGCTCTCTACGTACTTGTTTGCTGGTGGAATGAGGAACTTGGTCCCATAATTTGAGACCGATTACCTAAGAGCAAGCTGATAAGGTTTCTATAACTCTTTTATTTAAAATTGTCGGAATATTGTCTAACAATAGAAGAGTCAGTGTCATTTTATTGTAATATTTAGTGATCGTATACTGAAGGGGTCACTGCTAGTATTGCCATATAACGAGCATTTTGCTAGTTATGTTTTCAATGCCTTGTTTTGATAGGCCAAATGAGCACTTCTACTCATGCCATTGGTGCTATGCGACTTCAACTACATTCATCTCCGCGTGTCTTTTGGTTACGGCCCACATTAGGAGCGGAGCTCGCTGCCTTTTGAGGTGCATTGGGTGCGTGTGCACGAGTGGCGCTCCTTGTCTCTCTAAACAAATCAGTAACTACACCACCTAGGTTGAAATATATTTCACGGGAAGTTCAGAACTCAAACATTTTATTGATGCCACATAGATAAACATACAAACAATCTTACGTCTGAAGAAGTCAGAACCGAATGGTTCGGCTCACACCTCGAAGGAAGTCGTCCATGGTTTTCACTCCCTGGCTGTACTGGAGGAGAGATTCTACAACTAAAATTATAAAACTAATCACTAATTACGATATCTTTCGAGTGGGACGCTTATTAACATTTTTATATAATGACGCGGTCTGAAAGAGCACAGTAAATTACTTACCGTTCGAAAATGGGCGACCGGACGAAAATGTGGCACGTTCACGCGTCATTCGGTAACTGAAGCTGAATCATGCGATCAGTCGTGAATGCCTGTGTTTTCGCTTATCTCACTAACGAAATGAGAAAGGGCCCCGCCCCCCCCCCCTTTACCCCCTTCTTCCGTTATCGGACTTTAGAATGTCCTAGTGGAGCAATTGGCACGAGCTCCGTTCAGAGGCTTTTACATGGGCGATATTTTTGTGGGACCATTTTTTCCTACCTTGAAGTTAGGACCATTAGTTCCGGGAGCATTGGTTCCGGGACCATTAGTTCCGGGACCATTAGTTCCGGGACCATTAGCTCCGAAACCATTTGTTCCGGGCCCATTTGTTCCGTTTCCCCATATGGACACGTCATCGCTACTCTAGCGAAGCTTGTCATAGAACTTAACACGTTCGAATTTAACAATAAATACTTTAGGCAGGTTAGCGGAACCGCGATGGGCACCAAAATGGTCCCGAACTAAGCCAACGTATTCATGGGAAAATTAGAATCTCAGTTCCTCTCGGAATGCCCCGTAAAGCCGCTAATATACAAATGGTTTATAGATGATATATTTATTGTCTGGTCGCACACTCAGGAGGAGCTGGTGGACTTCATAGGTCGATACAACGCTGCTCATCCGAGCATTCGCTTTACACATACATACTCTCAAACCGAAATAAACTTCTTAGATGTCAACGTTAAAATCGACAAAGGTAAACTCGCCACGAGCCTGTACCGTAAGCCAACAGATCGACAGCAATACCTGCATTATCAAAGCGACCACCCACACCATTGCAAGAACAGCATTCCCTATAGCCAAGCTCATCATTTCAAACGAATTTGTTCCAAAGAGACAGATCTTGATGCTAGCAGCCAAAATTTAAAGTCAGTGCTAGAGAAACAAAAGTATCCACCCCGTATAATCGACGATGCAATCAGAAAAGCCAATCAACTGAACCGAGCAGACCTTATCAGCCCGCGCCCCACGCAAAGCGACAAACAACGCACAAATCTATATCTAACTTATAGCATGAACCATCCTAATGTAAATATTATCTTAAGACGACATTATAACATTCTCGAACAAAGCGAGCGCCTTAAACGTGCGTTTCCATCCGCCCCTGGGGTAGTCCACAGACGATCGCGTAACCTCAAAGACGCGCTAGAAAATTCTCGGATAAATTCATCGCCACCACCTAACGGATGTAGGCCTTGCATGTACCCAGGATGTCTGATCTGTAAACTGATGCTGCACACAAACACGGACAGCAGCACGCACTCGCAGTTCTCGATCAGAATTAAAGGGCACTTAACATGTGCCTCGTCGATTGTCATGTACTTATTCGAGTGTACGGTATGTAAAATGGAATACAAAGGGCAGACTAAAACGGCATTTAGACTGCGCTTTAAAAATCACAAATATCACGCCATAAATTTTCCGACACTGCCTCTATCAAAACATCTCGCTCTCTCAAAACACTCGTTTGATAAATTGTCAGTGACGCTCCTAGTATCTGGATTTAAAACAAATCGCGAACGTGAACAGCGTGAATCCTACCTAATTTACCGATTCAATACGATTAAACAAGGAATAAATGAAAGCCCCGGTACTCTGGCATCGATTAAAATGCTATCCGACGAATAGCAACAGCGACCCGGGGACATTTTTTCAGGTCCCAGACCTTATTTTTAGCAGTGGTACTGTGTTTGTGGCCGGAACTGGACCATCAACTTTTCTCTTTTATTTCCAGGATTGATATTGATATCTTTCCTTTTATCTCTAGGTTTAACATTGTTCCCTTCCAGGTTTGAATCATGCATGCTCCATAAAACAACACAAGTGACATTGGCTGTTTTTTTTTTTTTTCGAGACAGCACTTTAGATTTGCGCGTGTATCTTTCGTCTATTGTACGTTATCGTCCAGGTCACCCCTGCCCGCCACGGACACAAAGCCACCCTGCGCCCTCTCTCAAGAAGCTACAACCGTCATCCCGCCGTCCTTGAAACTTGGCCCCGACCGTCAAGCTTCTTCACCCGGATACGAACTGCACTACGCTTCCCTCTCACGAAAGCTCCAACCGTCACCCCGCCGAAATTTGGACCCGACCGTAGCATTGTATAAACGTTTGCCCTTCTGGAACTCTTCCTACGCTCCTTTGGAAACTCCAACCGTCATCCCGCCGTTTTTGAAACTTGGACTCGACCATAGCATTGTATAAATATCAACCCGCGTTCATCTGTAAAAGTTCTTCTTGACGAAGGCCGGACTCCGGCCGAAACGTCGAAGAATAAATCATCCGTTGTTGCTGTTTTCACCAAGGGTTTCTCCTTCTCAGTTATATATATGTAGGATATCGGATTTTTCAGTTTAAACCGATAAAAACCGATAAAAGTACGCCGAATCCATTTTCGGAAATTCGGTTTGTAACCGAAAAAGGTCCGTTTTCAGGTTCGGAATTTTCGATTTAAACCGATAAAAACCGATAAAGGTACGTCGCATCGATTTTCTAAAATTCAGTTTTAACCGGAAAAGGTTACTTTAATCTTCCAGTCGTACCGCAGAGCCGTGGTAATAAGTGGAACGACAGTGTCTATCGAAACGTGTCCGAATGTATGGGATACACGGAAGGCATCACGACGTTTTGGTTTAATTGCGCAGCATCGATCGAAACGTGAAGTCAGAAATGCCTGATGACTTCGCCATATACGTGCGTGTTTTCAAACTCGTTGTAAGGAAGACTGACTTGTTGCAAGCTCTGCATGTTGTGTTGTGCTTCAAAACGTCGCACCGTGTCTCTTTTGGCCCTCACAATTGGTTGATTGGCCGATTTTGGCGCAGGTAGTGCTTCAGCTCCTTGGCCTGCCAGTATCCAGTGTAAGCGTCGAGAGGCATTCTCGAAGCTCAGGCTCAGTGTCATATTAACAGGAAAGAAATAGTGCGGATCCACGACGAGAACCTCGGAAAGTACAAGGTGTGTGTACTATAATAAGATCACGTCAATCCTGATATACAGAAGGTGAAGTTCCATGATTTTTGGGCATATGGGCTTCATATCTGACTTGTTTGTACTTGTGTTTATTTCTTGTTTCTTTTACGATGTTGCAGCACAATTGCCAAATGAAGTGTTGATTCTTTTTCAGTGTATCTGTACCGTTATTCTTTGAGTAATCACAAATATCAGAGTTACACGGATAATATGATCCGGTGTCTGTTGATGTTATTTTATATTCACCGAAAAAAGCCGATAAACTTTCGTGGGAAAAAATATACGCCGAAAAAACCGAAATTGAATTTCAAAATAAACACCGATAAGAGTACGCCGAATTTTGAAGAAATAGAAACCGAAAATCCGAACCCTATATTTATGTATATATACATGTATATATGGGTGATTTCATCTCAACTCCGGCACGAATCTAGGGTCGAATGTTTAATGTTTAATGAAAAAAATATATGTTTTATGGCAATACATATAATAAAAGAAAACCCGAACGGCAATGTCGTCGGATTTTTGTGTTCTCAAGTTATGGGCCGTTGAAGCGGCCAAGGTAGAAAACTGACGTTTTGCCAGCTTACCGGAGGTGCCATATTTCACTCCATCCCCTTTCCCTACTTTTCACGCTACATCAGTATAACTTTTTGGGAACACTCTAGACATAGGCTTTTTCATGCTAATTAAGCGTCTAGGTCAGGGGTGGCTAAGCTGCGGCTCGCGAGCCGCATGCGGCTCTTCGCGTGTTAAAGTGCGGCTCGCAGCTCCCCTCCCCTTCCCCCCCCTCCACCGCCTCTCTCCCGGTCACACGAGCACTTCCCCAAACAAAGAAATGGAACGCGTTTTAAATCGAATGACAGGTTGCGGTTTGATAGTCCTGTGCTACTGCTACATTACATACAGTTGGACTGCTTTTGACTCGGATAGATTGAAAGTAGTTCGGGTGTCGTTTATCGCTCTGGACAAAGTCGCCCCCCCCCCCCCCTCGCGGCTCTAGGAATTTTCGTGGTTTTGTTTGCGGCTCTTAGGCCGGCGTCAGCCCGGTAACCCCTGGTCTAGGTCATAATATATTTAACTTTTTTTTTTGATTTGTCAAGCAGCCTATTTGCGACGATAATTGCCGAAGTTCAGCAAGCTGTGCTGTGTGACGTAATCAACATATTTTTATGATCTCTATATCACCATAACCTCCAATGAAGCTATTTATTTTGGGTATAAATTCAATATTTTGCAATAAGTATATAATGCGCTACATTTGCCTGAAAAACGAAAATGTTTTAAAAACTGCCAAGTTTGGAGTTGATTTTCTCAAAAACCCCACTTTTTATTTCTTTTATTTTTTATTCACAGTTAGTTCATATAGCAGTCTATCCGAATCTACCAATATAAGTTGTAATATATTGATTGTATGCGCCGCTATTAAGACTCAAACGTCGTGCTATGAGTGTTTTGAACGGGACTTCGCAAAGGCGCTCTGCTGAGCAGAATTATGGCCTATCTAAGGTTTTCTATTTATCGTTAGCAGTTACCTCAATATCCAACCGTAAACATTTATAAAGTTTGGAGTAGGTTACTTTAAACAAAAATTACTTCGAAGTCCGTATCCACAAGTGTGGGCACAGCACTTACTTCCTCCCAATACGGGGGAATGCAGATCGTTAAAGAATTCCTCTGGGGCCTGTTGCCTTCGGCCTTGAGTTTGAAATATCCAACTTGACATGTAATTGTCATATTTTCTTATGTCAAACAGATGCAGTGCATATACATATGTACCATTTAGTATCTGGCGCTTAGAAAGTATGGTTTATTTTCTGCGCGTAGGGACTCTTTCGTAAAATAACAAGCATTTCGTAGCGTGTAAGGCTTCAAACATGTTAGTCATGTGTTATAGGTTTCATTTCTATTTTCAGTGATTCATGCCGGGTTACTTAGACTTTTTCCTCTTGACTTAAGTTTGTCCGGGAGTCTAGATGTTACGTATCTTCGCCGTTAATACATAGGGCGAAGCACACACACCTTGCAAATCACGCAAGTGCCAAGTAAATAAATATTGTTAGGATAAATATTGTTGCTTCACTGGCTTTTACGCTCAGATAGTGAGGTAAGAACTAACATTAAACAGAAAATATTACATAGGTCAAAATTCTGCTCAGCTGAGCGTCTATACGAAGTTTCGTTCAGAACTCTCACAGCACAAGATTCGAGTCCCAATACCGGATATACAAACAATATGTTACAATTTTAGTTGCTAGGTCCTGGCAGAATACTATATTACCTAACTGTAAATAAAAAATGAAAGAAATAAAAGGTGTTTTTTTTTTAAAATCGACTTCAAACTTGGAAGTTTTTCTAAAGAAAGTCTTGCAAGTCTGAAGTCGTTTTTCTAAAAAAAACTTACTTTTTATTTATTTTAAGTTTCATGTACAGTTACGTAATATAGTAATCTGTCAGGACCTACAAACAGTAATTGTATAATATCGTTTGTATGGCCGCTATTAGGACTCGAATTCCGCACTGTGAGAGTTTTGAACGGGACTTCGCATAGACGCTCAGCTGACCTCAATATCTGAGCTTAAAAGCCCGTAAAAACCACTAAATCAACTCTTTTTAGACCGACTTGAAGCTCGTGGGAAACTCGGGGCGCGCCAAAGTTACCACTCGTGAAGCAGGCGCAAAGCTACAGTTGCAGAACGCGATAATGATCTAATCATCCCCGTTCCGCCACTGCTGGCTTTGCGCCTGCTTCACAAGTGGTAACTTTGGCGCGCCCCTGAGTTTCCCACGAGCTTCAAGTCGGTCTAAAAAGAGTTGATTTAGTGGTTTTCGATGACGCTCTCTAAGTTTCCAATTGGAACCATATGTTTATTTCCACTAATTAAAAGGTTAATTAACGAATTTTAATTAATTAGCCGACTTGTCGCAACAATTAGTCACCCACATAATGTACCCCTGGCGGTATAGCTCACCTGCACAAACCGTATCAGTGCTTCTTTACGGATTTTTTAAAAATAAATCTGTTCGAATTAAAAATGAACATCCCGGTATATATGTATATAAATAACTGGAAAGAAAAACCTTCGGTGAAAACAGCAACAACGGACGATTTATTCTTCGACGTTTCGGCCGGAGTCCGGCCTTCGTCAGAAAGTCCGGCCTTCGCCAGGAGTCTGGCTTCGTCAGGAAACTACCCATAATATATATATATGGGTAGTTTCATTTAGATTCAGGCAACGAGTGGCAGTCTTTTTTTTATTTTGCTTCGAAATTTTTTTATTTTGTGGAGAATGCTCCAAGAAGAACAATCCCTTTTTATTTTAATGTCCTGACATGATTAGTTCCTGAGAAAAAAAATCTCAAAAAGCGGGAAAGAACTACGAGGTTTTGAAGATTGTCGTGTGTAGCGTTTTTGAATCACTCTCAATCTCAAATTATTCAAAAGAAAGCGTCTTTATTTTTTTACTGTGATATATATACAAGTAGGTAAGACGACATTATAACTTATGTTTATTATTCGTCGCTCCAATCTTTGCAAAAATCCCCAAACATACTTCCGCAACAACTGCGACCTAAATTGCGGATTTTATTTTGAGTCGACTATGTTTAGTATCGCTTTTAAAATAATACCACGTGTAGAACCTTTCATTTCCTTCCAAATTAAGCAAATTTGTGTTTTAGCATGTACGAGTACTGGAAAATAAATTATAAAACAAAGAGGGTTTTCACTTTTCGTTCAACTTCAGCACGCGGCAAAAAAAAAAAAAAAAACACTTTTTTTTTTTACGTAGCGTTTTTTCAACATTATTATTTTAGCCAGAATTCATTCCGTTAGAGGTATTTGCCTTGGTTTTGAATTTCAAGCCTCTAAATATGCTAAAAAAGAGCAAATGCCGATGATGGGATTTGACGATTTTCGTGTGTGGCGTTTTTGAACCACTATCAATCTCAAAGTATTCAAAAAAGAGCTTCTATATTTCTTATTGGAATATATATACAAATCGGTATAGGGACATTCCAACTACTATTTATTATTCGTCGAAGCAATTTTTGTAAAAATCCCCAAACATGCCTCCGCGAACAACTGTGACCTAAACTGCGGATTTTTGTTTTTCCATTCGACTATGTTTAGTTTTGTTTTTAAAATAATATTACGTGTCGAACCTTTCATTGCCTTCCACGTTATGTAAAGTTTGTGTCTTTATCACGCACGAGTACTAAGAAATAAATTATAAAAACAGAAGGTTTTCACTTTTCGTTCAATTTTTGCACAATGTAAGAAAAAACATTTTTAATTTTTGTTTTTTTGCTTTGCGTTTTTTTACACCCTTATTTTACCCAGAATACATTCCGTTAAAGGTATATGCACTGGTTTTGAGTTTTAAGCCTCTAAATATGCTGAAAAATGATTCGGTTCTGTTATCAACATGAATTTCACATTAAAAATACAAAATTTCGCATTTAAAAGTCTAGGTTTACAATAAGAAGTGTATTTTACTCTAATGTTTTACTAATTATACTTTGATATTTCTAACGTAGGATAGACTATGTAGCGCTTAGGGTTTATAGCAATTATTGAACTGAATCCAAAGCA
>JAZHYW010052309.1:0-13853 GCA_037355805.1 Ixodes ricinus
CAGCGCCACCCTTTAGTGACTAGTCAAAACATGAAAGATCATTTATATTGCTACTGCGAAACGGGACTGCGAGATGGCGCCCACTGGTCCTTGAGGGACTCGACCTGAACGATGCGTGCTGACGTGCGGATTCACGCAGTGGCCGCTGCGGGGACAAATGGCGGCATTGCGATCGCCATTAGTTCGGTTCTCGAGTACGTATCGAAGCCACTTTTGTAGCGTTAGCTACACTGGCCGAGGTTGAGCAGTTTCGCGTGGCTCTCATAATGAGCCGTGCTCATTACTGAGAGCCACGCGCCACGCGCGGCCACGCGCCGCACGCAAAGCACGCACGGCGGCGGCGGCGGCTGACGCCGCCGCCGCCGCGCGCTACGCATAATGAGCACGGCTCGCATAATGAGCGCGGCTCATTACGAGAGCCACGCGAAGCCGCCGCCGCGCTCCGCCACCGCCGCGCCCGCCTCGCCGGTCTGCGCATTCCAGAGGAGTGACATCATAGCCGCGGCAGACGCACTGGCGCCGCCACGTGCCTCAGCTGTGCGCCTCCGTTGCGCAGTAGCCAAGTCTGACGCTGCACCGGAGCCACTTGATAGCGCCTCTCAGTTTGTGCGCATAAGCTCACGCTACGTATATCCTGGCATAGCCGAGCTAAGCCACCGCAATTTTTTTCAAAGCAGGCAACTGAGTTGTTCTGGCCAACGTTGACTTATCCCCTGCTAGACTGATCACGTACCAAAAATTGTGCCATGATCATGCCGCATTCACTGCGCGTGACTGTTCTAGCTGGTGGCAGCAAACGCATAAAGAGATGACCAGCGCCGTTTTCGATTCACTTTAACGCTGTTGGCTCGAGTTCCGCTGGCAGCTGCTAATAACGCAACGTACGTCATTCCGATGATTTCGGAACGCGTATATCATAGTGGGCGTGCAGCAACATATGTAGTTTCCAATAGCGAATAAATGTAGCACGACGGTAAATATGACCCAACGCGACGTTATTGTTAGATAGCCGAGCAGGTAAACTTTCACAGTGTCAAAACAACTGACACAGAGTCTCTACGTCTGACCTGATGCCAAGGCCCGAGCGAAGAGCAGAAGATGACGAGGAATGGCGACGGCCATTGCCCCTGCGAATACAACCGCTCAAATGTCCACTAAACAGTGTGGAAGGTGTTCGCAGTGCCGGGGCTCACGTTTCGTAATGACGTACTGTGCGTGTCGAAAGGCGCCCGTCACTATCTCAAGGTGCACGAAGAGAGCTGGGCGGGTCAGCCCGTCAAGCAGCACCGAAATAGGCCGTACATGAGGCTAGTCAGCTTTGAGAACAGGAGATTCGAACCACGACGAGCTTCCAGGAAGCCTCAGCAGGATTCACACGCTTCACTCAAACGAATATTAGGAAGAGCCCGTCTATACAGGATTTCCAAATGTTCGTCGCAAAAGGCTGCTTACTCCGTATTTTGGACTAGCAGCAGGTATAATTTGGTCCGCAGACTTTCCTCTAAATTGGCTTCGGTCACCTATTATGCTTTGGCGCTCTTGCTTGGTGTCTCGGGATATGAGAACCCCGGTATCTTCTTTTGCGACTCTGCTTAAAACGCGGCAAAAAGCGTGGTAAAAAAAAACGAACTAATGGCGTAAGTGCGACCTGCACCTGCTATTCCAAATGCCCAAAACAACACCAAAAATGCAAGAACGCATGAAAGGGGCTTCATCATGTCGTTCACGTCGCTCACGTTTTCTGTGCTGTATGGGAACGTGGTGTACCCTTGTGCTGATAGCTGGCAACCGGCGATTGGGCAGGCATTACCAGAATACAGGAGGCTATGTTCGTGCACTACTTCGCCGAATCCTCTAACATAGCACAGGAATCGGCTCTCCGAATGTTCTGATTGACTTATATATATATCGATGAAGTCTGCATATGACTGAAGCATCAATACGTCTTAAAATAAACCAAATCTGGCTGTGCTTTCCAGTTTGGTTTGATTATCAGTTCAGATAAATTGTGTAACTAGGCTGAACAATTTAATCTAGATTAAGGCCGACTCACCCATTCACCCTCAGCGCTAAGATAACGTAAAATCAGCGCCTTGTCTATAACGCTGTTAGCGCTGCGGTGCATGTGTGAACAAGCCTTTGAGGCCTGTACACACATCACCCAGTCCTAACGCAGTGCTATTAGTCAACGCTGGAAACAGCGCTGACCTTGCTGATGCAGCACTAACCTCACGCTATTGGAAGAGTGCGATAAGACAGTGGCGCCACGGTGCGGCTCCTAGCAGAAGCATTTCGCGTAGATATCCTATAGCAGGCGCCTTTAGTTTTTTTCATTTCATTTAATTTATTTACCTTGAGGACCCGTTTCCGGGTATTACACAAGGGTGGGTAAGTTAAAAGACACTTGTTTAAACACAAAAATAAATATCACAAAAAAACATGGTACAAATGTTAAATGGCAATAACAAGTTAACAAATCACTATACAAATTTATAACTCGTTCATTTCAACCAAAAAACACTGACAAGTTCACAAAACTTAGATGTGTTAATTTCTAGTACAACGTCGTTGGGTAATGAATTCCAATCGTCAATAGCAAGAGGTAGCATGGAATTTGCGAAAAACAAGGATGAAGTGCGGATGAATTTGATTTTACACACGTTGTCAACTCTAGCGGAAATTCGATCTGGGACGCTGAGAAGGGCCATTTTCATCTGCGGATTGTGATAGTATATTTTATGAAGAAGGGCAAGTCGGGAGAGCCTTCGACGAAGAGAAAGTGTTTGGAGATCAGACCGATTACGAAGTGAAGTGATACTAGTGTAGGAGGAGTAGTCGGAGTGAATGTACCTTAGTGCTCTGTTTTGAATTTTTTCTAGTTCGTTAGAGAGATAATTTTGAAATGGTGACCAAATCGATGATGCGTATTCCATTTGGGAACGAACCAGGGTTGTGTAGGCTAGCCTTTTAATTTCGGGTGAACAGAGTCTGAGGTTACGTTTTAAGCATCCAAGTGTGCGGTTAGCTTTTAGGACAACTTCGTTAACGTGGATGTTCCATGACGAGATCGCTGGTGAGGTGAAGTCCTAGGTACTTATATGATGTGCAGTGGCCAATGTTATTGATACCTAGTTGGTAAGAAAAAGTTAGACGAGGTGGTTCGACGAGTGAATGTTAGCAACTTGCACTTTTCCATGTTTAGGCTCATCTGCCAATCGTTACACCACTGTTCAATTATATTGAAGTCATTTTGAAGTATTCTATGGTCATCTGGTGTTTTGATAGCTCTGTAAATGACGCAGTCGTCTGCGAAGAGACGCACGGGGGATGATAGAAGCTTTGTTAAGTCATTGATGTATGCTAAGAATAATAATGGGCCTAGTACGGTTCCCTGTGGGACGCCTGAGGTGACAGAGGTACCTGCATGACATTTTGTTATTGATGACTGTATAATGCGTACGATTTGTGAGGAACTCTCTGATCCAGTCTATTATGTTTGGAGAAAGTTTAAGGTAAGATAGCTTTTTAATGAGGCGTTGATGAGGTACCCTATCAAATGCTTTTGAGAAATCGATGGATATGGCGTCAGTTTGGAGTTTGTTATCTAGGTTAGAAAAGAGGTCATGTGTAAAGTGTAACAGCTGAGTTTCACAAGAAAACGTTTTGCGGAACCCATGCTGGTTCGAACATAGCAAGTTATTAGATTCCAAGTAGTTAATTACGTTTGAATATATGATGTGTTCGAGAAGCTTGCAAGGAACACTGGTGATTGATATGGGGCGATAATTGGCTATCTGGTTCATATTATATATGAACCAGATAGCCAATTATCTCAATGTCAGATTATTTGAGCACAGCGCTATACAACACGTCCGTCGTCACAGTTGGCGCTATCGTTTTTTTATACAAGACCTGGGAATTGAGAACACAGATCCCCTCTATGAGCTGGAGAAAACTACCTATCATCTCAATCCCAGAATACGTCTACACTCGATTCGCCAGAGTTTAGTATTGCGCATCGGAGCAAACGCAAGCGCTGCGTGCTCCTTGCTGCGCAGGCTCATCGTCGTCATGCGCCAGTTCAAGACCGCAATTTGGGCTCCGCGCACGCACGACTAGTGTGGTACCGCAACGCTAACACAAACGCGCAGTGCTTGCGTTCGCTCGTATACACGCAATACTAAAACTCACTAATGATGTAGTGCCGTTAAGCCGCTGCACCTGTGCTAAGTTACGTTTGATGTTCTGCATCAACGATGATTTCTAGCGTCGATTTAGTGCCGCGATGTATGTGTGTATGTGTGGAGCCGGATTTTAGATTTTCAGTGTGGCTGTACGTCTCAGTTTGGTTGAAGCATCTCAAGTGGTCAGTTCGCGTGTGTCTGTCGATGAAATCTGCGCGATATCGAAGGATGGACAACTCACGAAGTGCACGGTGTGCTTGATGCTGGTGACCGGCAGGTCGTACAAGAGCCGGGTGACGCGTGCCACCAGCTTGGAGGAGATCCGCATGCGTTCCTGGCCCATCGAGGCCGGCGTTCGCTGCCAGAGCCGGGACTCGGCGGTCACCACCGACCGCTCGCCGGCCGTCAGTTGGCCCGTCAGACAGCGGAACACCGCGCAACGGGGAAGGTCGCCGCAACCCTACACAAACACAGAATCACGTTCTTTTTATGTACAACTTCACTAGCAAAAGCAAACGGAATCATAACAAGAATGCGGGAGACAACAAAGGGCAGACTCTTCTCTTGAGTGAACACAATGTCCGACACTACTCTTTGAGTCTTATTAATATCCTCCTCTGTTAAGGTGAACTATGCCTACTCGTACACGCAAATTTAATATCGCAAGGATGCTCGCGTTGTAATGCTGTAGTAATTTTACTAGGATAGCATTATCAGGTGCTTTTCTGACTGACGTGGCACTTCGGTCGAGAATGGGAAGAACTGATGAAGAATAAACAGTAAAGTGTGAGAACAAGGAAAAGGGAAAGTAAATATAGAAACAAATAATCCACACTTTTCAAGTTTGTCTGTAAATTCACGTCCCAGTACGCTGCCTTGAAAATGCACACCCCTTAACACTACAGTGCACTATGTTATTCTTTTTTCAATTTACGGAATTCCTCAGAGCTGTCAAATCAAATTGAGGTGTAATCTGCCTATCTGTGTAATAAACATTGGTTCTAGTTTAATTCAATGAACGTTACATAAAGACATATCTTTTCATTTTAAGAGCTCGTTTGAAATGTATTAACACCGGCAATTTTTAATATCCGAATGTGCCTGATTTGGACACGAATTCCATCTCTAAAAGTGTTCTGCCTTTTTTGAATTGTAAAGAACGTGTACAACAATAGAATAGTTGTCTCTAAAGACATTCGGAATCGCTTTTTGAGGGGACTACTTATAAGGGTCAAGACATTTATACGTTTTGTATATTACTACGTCCAAATACGCATTTTATCTAACGTTATCTCACTCCTACACCTAAAAAGGTACGTGTTTTACACGAACCCTTTTAGACCCCAACGAAAGGAAGTCGGGAAATTATCGATTCACACCAAAAGGTGTAAAATTTAGCCAATGTTTCAGAGCAAATCAAATTATTTTCCCGCCAAAGTGAACATGCCCACTCACCACTTCGTCCTCGAGTTCCAGTTCGCTCGCGTGTCGTGGAATCCTGGCACCCGAAGAATCATCAGCATCGCGAGGTCTTCTGGAATTAGCCTGCGCATTGAGCCAGAAGCTATCAACCCACTTTCGCATAAAAAAACTAGCCATCTACGTCCGAACGATATCACGTAAATTACGAGAACAAAATCTAGAGTAATACGAGCGTACTCAGCCGCAGCAAATTTATCATTTACTCACAGACCGGTTGTCTCAACATGCCACCAAGATTGGCGGCTTCGTGGTGTGCGTATCGAATAATCCTCGAAAGGTCAGTGGCACTCTGGGACTCATGTTTCAAAGATTTACTTTATATACAAAAAACCAGTAGCAATGGCCTCGCTTCTGGTGGGACGTGCCTCTGAACCAACTCCTGCCGTTCAATTTTAGACTTCGACACACCCGACTCTGGGTCCGTACCGCAGCGTCCCTCAGCGTCCCACAGCGCCTCGCAGCGTCTGCGCGATCCAGAGTGCGACGCTAGCAGCGCGACGACGCCAAGACAGACGCGTCTGTCGCTTGGCGGCTACTCTCGGCAAACTTCAGTCTGTTTACCGCTACTGGGGCTGGTCGGGGAGCCACGACCGATGACGTCACGCGCAGGCCCTGTGTTCTAGTTGGTATTGATTATGCTCGGTGGTTGACGGCCGTGGAGTGGTGGTGGGGCCATGTGGCCCTTTATCGCGAACCGTTGCCAGTTGCCCGACACACGTCAACCTCTTACTGCTTTGGGAAGCGTGTAGCTTACGGGACTGCAGCACCCGATGACCTTCTGGTGTCGTGTTTCGTAGTGGAAACGTCTCCTGCGGATAACGCCGAGTGGGTGCGGGCGAGGTTCGCCGAACTCCTCTATTACCACTGTGGTGTCGGCCACTTGGAGAGTCTCTATGCCCTATCTTCACTTTTTGTCCTTCCACTGGGAAAACACTTTTCGGTCTGCAACTTCCCCCCCCCTTTTTTTTTTTTCTGGCCCCGTTTTAATTGTTTTTTTTTCCATCCTTACGCGGTTTATGTTACCGCATCGCCTTTTTTTCTCGCGTAGCTCAATTAATCGTTTTGTAATATCTAGAGGATGATTCACACTAGTTATTCGGTCGATCTAGTATGCCGCATAGTGACTGTTTGAACCCACGGGTGGTAATTTTATAAAAGTATATAAAACATTTCTGTATGTGCGTTTGCAAGATTTTTTTGGCGCAGCTCAATTAATCATCTTCTCACGTGCACAGGATGGCATACTTTGTTAAACAGTGGATTTAGTAGACTGCACAGTGGTTGCTTGACCCTAAGAGTTGTATTTTTTATGCGAGCATATTTAAAACATGCTGTATGAGTGTTTCCCAAGGTGCCACGACAGTTTGCTTCGTGTAATTATTTAGGGAAGGTGGGGTAAAATGAGACGCGGGGAAAAATACGACAGTTTGTGTTTGGCGCCGACCATCTCCTAGATAAGCGATCGGAGTACGTCCAAACTTCACCGAGAGGTCCCGCGACCAGTACACTTTTCGTGAGTAAACATTGAGAGCTCTTGGCAAGAATGTTTCGAAGAAGAAAAACAAATGTCGTGTAGAGGTTGACGTGTTTACTCCGCGCCAAAAAGGAGCAAAATACAGCGCGAGGTTTCGCTTCGAGGCGTGCACCCCGGCTGGCAACAACTGTTCTACCAGGGTAAGCTTTGATTTTATGGGTATACTTTATTAGCTCCGTGCGGACCGAAATTTACCGATCTGTGGTTGTTGTTGTTGTGTTTTGTTGTTTTTTGCGCATTTTTAACGAAAAAGCGAGACAATCTGGCATTTTATGACGCGCATGTCAATAACCCACAGTGTCCTGGTTGCTCCTGAGTCGTATTTCTTTTTTCTCCCGGTATCTAGGATGCCCTGAACGTATAAAACAAAAACAACAAGGGATTTACAGCGCGATAGGGACATGAACACAGCTCTTGAAAGTGTCGAGCAACAGCGTCACTCCCTTCGCACTGCATGCGGCTACACTTTTTGGCGCACAAAGGATGCGCTTCAAAGGCTAGTCAAACGACTCGGGAAATGTGAAAAGGAGCGGCTCTACAAAAATACGGCTGGCCTAGAGAAGGCGCGTTCTCTCCGACGCTTCTAGTTTCAAGAACATTTCTTCTGTACCTAACGTAGGATAGAAAAGAGAGCAAGCAAGTTGGAGAGTAGCACTGTTTTAACGTTATCTCCCTGCAAGGCAAAGCCCTGATTTTGGCGTCCCGCATTCCCCAAAGGAAAAAAAAATCAAACCGAAGAGCATCATTGGTGATCCCCTGAAGGAGCGCGCAGTGTCCGAGCGTCCTGCAGACCGCGCGATGCTACACCACAAGAGACTGGCAGTGCCTGGTATGCAAACTTCGGAGCTAAGCAGCCCCAGATTCAGTATGGACCGAGTGCATTGAATGCAAGAAGTCGGCGTATGAAGAGTGCATTGGAGCTCACGCCATGCGTTTCAAGTTTCTTTTTATTGCAAAAAACTGAACGCATATCAGGTTTCTTAGGTGTGTCTCATTGTACCCCACTACGTTGTCTCATTTCGCCCCACAGGGCGGGGCAAAAGGAGACATTGTGCGACTTTCAGATATTGTAGTTTTTTAATGTTTTGTTTGCTGTTGTTAAGTAATATTTACTGTGAATATGGTCAAGACATCTAAGAATATCCCCATGCTCTGTTTTTCTTTTTTTATAATTGAAGCAAAAATAAATATTACTATGAAATAAACATTTTTTGTCTCATTTTGCCCCAACGACTCCTATATTTATCGTTTAGTCAGATAATTTCGCAAGCTAAAAATCTAAAAACCGCATGTTCATCCTTTGTTGACTTTATAAGTATAGCGCACTCACTAAAGTAACTGACTTATGCGGCCAAGGGAAATGACGTCACGATTATACTTAAACATCCAATATACATATGAGTTCCAAGCAGCAACTTTAGAAACAGTTGGTCTGAAGGTTTCAACTTTAAAAGATCTCTGAATACTAGGAACAGAAAAAAAAACTGAAGCTTTATTTTGATCTATCAATTAAACTGTGATATGCAGAATTACGTTTTTATAATGAACGCAGAGCACACTAGCTCCAGTCTCTAGCCTTCCAGGCACGGAACGCTGTGTCAGCGTGTGCCAGGTCTTCATTTTGTGTCGTTTATTTATTGTTTCTTGTTTTCCTAAATTGTCGTAGCTGGCAAAGAATTTTCAAAGCGTCTCGGGGTCCTCTCTCCTGCCTCTTCTGTTGTTTGTGTGTTTTTTTTTCTTCTTTTCTTTTTGTTTTGTACGTTGTTTTACAGGTGTTTAGCAGCCGGCCAACTCCCTTCGACCAATTTTGACCTTGCACGCCTCGGCTACCTTTTTCGAGGTTAAATCAGAATTGTGTTCCAAACTGTGCTTAAAGCCTCTTTTAAGTTGAGGTGGGTCCCTACAAAAGGTAGGGGGGGGGGGGTTCTGACGATATGTGCCAGATGGACATAAAATAAACCCCAATGCTGACTCTACCCACGCTGTACCTGCAACCCTCAAATTGCTAATCCCCAAATGTCACATCCTTGAAAACAAGCTATTTTATTGCAAGTTATTTTTCTGCTTTAACTAATGCTGGGGGTGTGGAGGGGGGGCCTCAGACCATCCTTTAAAACCCGTGGGGGGTCCGAGACCCCTGAGACCCCAGACTTTAAGTGCTGGTTTCAAAGAATGCAATTCTGCGTTTAAAGAAGCGGTGCAACAATTTTCGGACTTTGGTCAATTCACAGGGGAACGAATCCGTGTCACCTATCAAACGAAGAATAGAAAACGGCGTTTTCATGCGCGCGCTAGTTTTCATTTCAAACAAATTAGACAAATCCAAGGTCAAAGTGCCTCATGACCTTAACGTCGTCTTTCGAGGGACGTACTGTGGGTGACCACCTGATTTCCCGTTGGGTTCTTTCTTCAGAGATGCCAGGCGCTTCCTCCGCGATTGTCGACATTTCAAGGATTAGCATCGACGAATGTCGCGGCGAGCGATCAACATAACAGACGGTTCGCCACGGGGATGACGGCGAGTGTAACAGTACAGCGAAAGAGGCTTTGTCGGACACTGTAGTTCCAGTAACCGCCACACGCGGCTGCAGGACGGCAAATATTTAGCTTTTGTTTTCCCTTTGCGATTACGCAGCGGAATAGCAGTCTTTTCGAACCAAGCCGAAGCGTTTTTTTTTTTTTTGTCACTTGTGTTTAAGTAAATGTGTATTAAAAATACAAACTCCAAATTCTTTCGACATTAAAATCGTCGCACTACCCCTTTAAAGAGTCTGGTGAAACAGGAGAAGCGCGCGGAAGGGGACCGAGCAAACGAGACATGGGTCTTAACCGCGAACCACTGACCGCTAGTCGCTTGGGGTCGACCGCCTCGCCTGGTGCCCTTGGTGAGACGACGTCGCAGGGTCTCCGCTTGGCGTTGGGTCCGGCGCCCTGGAGCACGGGAGGCTCGAGCAGGTAGAGCAGCGGGTCCCCGTGGATGTTGTGCGTGGGCCACACCAGGTAAATCTCGGCTTCGCGAACCACGCTGGGCCCACGGTTAATCACCTGCCAATCAACCACAGAAAGCAACTCCACTCGTATGCACCCGTTGATTTCAGCCAACGCCATCAAGAATATATCAAATAATGTGGAAGTAAAATACATGAAATATGTAAGTAAACACTTGTTGTTGGTGTTTTTTACCTTACCTCACAATCAAACAAACTGCCCATTTTGTTATGTCGATTTAGTAACGAGTTTTGGCTGTAGCTCATTTCGCGCTGAACGGCATCTAAGTTTCTCTGAGACCGGCGACGTGGATGGATGGTATGCCACTGGGTATCAATTTTTGTTTTTGGCTCAACCTCAACGGGGACGTGAACTTCCAGATATCTGGAGGAAGCTTTGTCGAGAACAGAGCGCTACATGTTTCCGCCATCACTATCTCACCATACTCTTCATGTTAAAGTAACAATGGTACTAAATTAAGTTCCCCCCCCAAAAAAAAAGTGTCGTCACTAATACTAATTAATATGTCGAGGCTCATTGAGCGATTTCAAAACATGCATACTTCTAGTTCTTAAATCAAAATGAGTCTCGCGACATAGATATTGCGCTATTTTCTTTTTACGTAAATAAAACCTTTTTGTAACATAGGTGTCATATATAAGCAGATTATTTTTTTACAGTGTTTTTATTGGTGCGATGCCGGGACATGACTCAATTTCGACGTCGTTCTCGAAACGAAAGGGTATTTCAGAATCTCTTGCAACTGAAAATGTGCCTTACGGGGTCTAATACCTTTAGGTGTATGACTTTTTGGTGTAAGCTGTACACCTCAACGTTCGTACATCGAAATGCCAGAGCACCTTACTGCCCGTACACCGAAAAGTCGATACCGAAACATCCTACTCCAAAACGTCCTACGCCGAAATGTCCGGATTTCATTATTTTCTGGACTCGTCGGGGTCCGCTCCGACGTCACCTGAAGTGAAATGTAGATCGACTGACGACCCCCCTTTCCTCTCCCATCATATTATATCATCTCAAAGAAACACTGTGTTTTGTGATAATTATCAGGGAAAACTGTTAGCGTGACTCAACAACTGTACTAGGAAAGTATGGTTACATTTGGCTATTCCCTTAATAAATCGCCGGCCTAACCAGCCCTCTTTTCTCCTATTCAATGCTCCATACCTAAGCTTTCAGCTGCCATGACGGACGAACACATAAAGTTGGTACTGTGTGTTGCAAATAATAAATCAAAACAATTTTGAATTTTATTTTTTATTATCAATTTGCACAAAAGGTTTATGTAAAACCACACAGCCTGTTTGGAAACTCTGCAAACAATTGTTTATATTAACATCAGTGCCGGTCCTAACCACGGGGGAGGGGGGGGGAGGTGCTGAAGCGATCGCCCTTTCCAAAACCTCTTCGCTCTTTAGTGTGCTTTTTTACATTTGTTTGAAAGAATGCGGAGCACTCTTGTTCACTGGATTGAGCCAGTTGACTTCGACGATGTACACCAGCCACAACTCACAGATCATTTCAAGTTCTGTCATCTCTCTTTAGATGAGAATAAAAGCCGTCGCTCTGAGATCTTTTTAGTTTGGGCGGCACCATGTGACACGGCAGCGACGGCCACGACATAATCTCCTGAGCGCCGTCCGCCGCCACTCTCATGGTCGCTCCCTCCGCCTAAATCATCGCCCCCCTCCCCCCTCCCTTAGAACCAATGTCTGGGACCGCCTCTGATTAACATTCGACGCGATGTATGGCAGCCTGTGTTCATGCGTCGGGATTCAAGAGCTATAGTGATACAAGAAAGGCCTTCAATTTCAGACAATGTTTCTGTAATCCCTAACGGAATGAAATTTCAGGAAGAGGCTTTCATGTTTCGCGCCTCCAAACGGACAAACAATCTTACTATCTATACGGCCTGGCAACTTGGTCGTCTGCTTTTTGTGCACCTCGTGTGTTTCTTAACCTTCTCCAAACGCGCCCAGATACTTTCTGTTTCCTCTCGACCTAAACCAATGACGGAGCTCCCCTGCCTGCATCGTAATCGGGAGGGAGTTCCCAAAGGCGTTGTCAATGTCGCCCTTTGATTGGCGCGCTCCTCCTCCTTGCGTTCCGATGCGCGAAAGACGCATTTCGAAACACTTGCTCGCTGTATACTTCGTTACCAATGAAGTACGACCGGTGCCGATCACTTTCATCCGACGGAGCCGATCACTCAGCGCCAAAAGGGCATCATCAAGGCGTACGTCGCCCTACTGCGTTCGCTATCGCCGACTAACCCAATCACGCTCAGTCAATGCGCCACGATCCTGCGCTTTATTTTTTGTGCCTGTGATTGGTTCGGCCGATCATAGCAAACAGGCCAAAGACATCGAGCGCCATGGCAATGCATTTTTGGCCCCGCTTGATTGGCCCTATTGGAATCGTAGCGTCGAAAGTGAAGCGTTCTATACAGTACCTCCTGCTTTTGTAGTTTTTTTTGTTTTTTTGCCAGAACGTACGCGCGCAGGATACCTCTAGCGACTCCAGGAAACCATTCAAGGAGGAACGATCGCGAGTTGAGAAAGGACTCCATAGGCTTTCAAATTGACGTCTGAAAGAAAAAAAAGATTCTATGGCGAATCGCTGGGCATACGTGTTGCATACGTGAAACGTGCTAGCATCGCGTGACGTCGATTTCCGCGTTAAATTTAGCGGGAGACTGAAGTGGTGTGTAGGTCAAGTGACAATAATTTTCCCGCTAAGTTTAGACTGGAAATTGACGTCACTGGACATGATGTCACGCAACCTATACACCGATTTGACTTTACGGCTAAATTTAGCGAAGAAACTGAATTGGTCTGCATGTCTGTGTCGTTCCGTAATGCAACACTGCGCGCGTTGCATTCTGGGACGTCACGGGCCACGGCTTTACGAACTGCGGCTTCACGAAATCCGGAGCAACTAGTCAAAGAACGTTTCGCGTTAATATCTCTGCCAATTCAAAGCAAACCTAACTAAGAGCTCTAACGAGTCAAAATATCCAATCTGTCAATAGATCCAATGAGTCCAAGAAACTCAAGGTGGGTCAAGAGGACCTACGAGACAAGATATCAGATGAGTCCAGAGATCCAGTGTCATCATCAACATCATGTCTATTTCTATGGACTCGTTGGACATATTGACTAAAAATAATTCTAAGACTCGAGAGAAGACGAAAGCGGGCTACACCTCGAAAAACTTACTATCTCGGCGTGCTTTGATTGACCTGCAGCGAATGGAAAGGTCGCTTCGAGTTAATGACCGTACCTCGTACACATGTTTGACGGGAGGTCCGATGTCTGCAGCCTGCTGCACTTCCTTGTCCTCGATGAGGGAGGCGTTGAGGTACACCTCCGGAGGAAAGGACGTGCTGCGTGGCACCAGGTAATGTTTGTTATGCGTATTGTGTAGACGCCTGCATTCTGCTGATGAATGAACCACGTCATCCACCATTGGTCTCACCCGCGAGCTGTCATGTTCACCTTCACCATCACGGGCAGTCGCAGCGTGACACTGTTATCCCCCGTAGCTTCGGTGACCTCGGGATTGGTGCTGGAAACAAAAAGAAATGTTGTCCGTTTCGCGTCTTACTCCGCGTTTCCTGACGTCCATGCAACTACTTGTAACCG
>JAZHYW010052310.1:0-14359 GCA_037355805.1 Ixodes ricinus
GGAGGCATGCGGTTTAGAGAAGCTCGTTTTAGCGAACGCCGTTCTACCGACCCCAGTTTATTCAGTCCCTTTAGAGAGAAACCCAGTTCAGAGAAAATGGCGATGTCCGCGTTTAGCGAATTCGGCCGCCGCGAGCGGTGTGTACGGATGGTTCAGGTGAGCCAACATTTTTGTAATGAGCCGCCGCAGACGGCCACCGCGCAGCAGCGTAAACACGGGGAGGGGGGAGCGGGGGGTTAGCACGCGTCCCAGTGATACACGCGCAAAGCAGGGAAGCCTTTTTTAAACAGCGTGCTTTTCGATAAACGGAGTTTCTCTAAATTGAGGCTCCGCTTTCTCTAAACCGAGCTTCGATAAAACGTGCCCGTTCTCTAAAACGTGTTTCGAGGAAATGCTATTCGATCAACCGTTGTAAACTCGGACATTTAATATATACACTCTAAGAAAAAAGATAGTCTTAAAAAATTAACGGCAGCATTTGGTCCTCTGAGCTCCCATGTGCTTCCCAAAGATACTATCTGGTTCGAGCTACGTACCGTGCGCAAATTCTGAGGACTAACTGCACTCGACCGGGACCAACCGAGAGGCGTGCGCGAGCGAAATCAGCCATGAGTCCTCCTAAGACAGGGTGCATTTGTATGCTTTATTCCCCCAAACGCTCTGACAAGATGGCGGCGTCTGCTGCACCGCCGATGACCAGCGTAAGCGACGCGCTTACTGTTACGGAATGCAAGGAAGGTATCCACAGACAATCGTAGCATCAAACATTGTAAGAGAGGGCAAGTTTAAGGGTTGAAGCTGACTTTATAACTATCGCAGCCTCTGCTCCAGCACGTCGTGGAAGCCAGCGCTGCCGCGAGCGCGGCCATCGTTGATGCACTGGCCATGCGGCTTTTGACCGCTGTCCTAGCGTCATTCCGCTTTGCATTCTTGGGAAGCGTTTATATGTATATAATTATTTGGTTTTAACTGGGATGATAATAGCCACGTAGAACGTGCTAAAAACGTTTCCAAAAAAAGAAAAGTTCATTTTTTCTTGTATTCTTTGAAATATATATTTCTCTTTCGCAAGAGACGATGCAGTTGCCACGGAGACGCGCATGCGCAAAGTGGGGCAGTATATGCGGGAAGCGAGAACATGGCTGCTTTGGAACCTATGGGGACGCTGTTTTATAGACTGTCGCAAATGATTATAGTGTGTACCGTTACTTCTTAGTAAGAGGTACATTCCTTGGAATGGTTAGCAATAATATTGGAGAACAATATTTATGCGAAAGCAGCACCATATTTGTAGCATCGTTCACAGACGAGGTGGTCACTGACCAAACGACTTCTTTCAAATGATCATTATATATGCCCGAGTCCCACTAGAGCGACAAACAGAAACAAACGACAGCGATAAGCCTCAAACCAGAGTCCTTTCGTGATTTGACAGGCTTTGTAGAATGAAGGAGGCTATGCTCCCACACGAGCATCATGCACGCGAGGGTGTCTTTGGCAGGCTTGCAATCACTCGTGCTTACTTCACAAGCACCGAACGACTAAACGCCTGCCAAAGGTACCGGTAGCGCTTGTTTGTCGTACGTGTCCTCTCTTTCTCGTCCTTGTCTTTTCGCGCTCTTTATTTTTATCATGAACTGCTACCAACTAGCCGCACACTTTGCGACCCTGCACATCGTCAAAGGTACCATCGCGAGCATGCTGCATGTGTTTAAGGCTCTGTCGCTATCATTTGTTTCTGTTTGTACACTCTAGTGGGACTCGGGCATAAAAGGCGCATGGGTAGCCTTTGGAGGCGGCGATTGGATTAGTGTGTTGTCGCGTGTGTCTTGTGCGTGTGTGTCATCTGTGTTCTTATTCCTTGTCTGTGTTAAATGTGTAATACGTGTGCAAATGTGAAATAAGCGCTGTTAAAATGTGAATCTAATCAGCGTGAAGAAAAATCTATCCCAGCAATAATAATTTTTTTCCAGTTTTGAATTTGTCGTTGACTAGCGCCCCCTGGGTCTATAAGGGCGCAATTTGAGTAATGACCATAAGGTAAAAGGGTGCAACACTTCGTCCCAGTGGTTCAAATGCAAGGGTGCAAAGGTTAGACCTGTAGACCTGGGGGTTCAACTTTGAGGAACTAACTAGAGGGGCGCTAAAGTTGCTCCAGTCCTCGTTAGTCATCCAGTGGACTAATGGTGGTGGCAGTGTATTTGGTCCCCAAAGGAACTAAATACCGCTCCTCTTTTTTTTTTAAGTGTAGGGATATAATAAAGGCACTCCTGAAGTGAACAAAAGTCTTTACGCTTATCGTTTTACGCTGCAGGACGCCGTGACGTGCGGTGGTCCACAAAAGCAGGCCTCTGGTGACAGTCACCTGGCGTGCGACGTGCAAAATCCTCTGCCAGCAGGAAAAAAGGTCTGTACCCAAGAGAACCGCTGATCGTTCAGACCAGATCTGCCTACAATAGGCCAACACGTTTGGATAGACAAGCACGATCAGGGCGTTTCTGTGTGTTTGCCTACCTAAGTGCGAAAATATTCAGGGGATCACGATGTACAGAATAGTATATGTCAAAATGTATTGCCCATCAGAGTGCTTACACACGCAGTTTTGGACAAATATTATGCGACTGTGGGAGCCCCGTTTGTTTGGATCATTAGCTTTGTTTGACACCTAAAACACATTTAGAGCCAGGCTGGAAAAGGAGATATTTCTAAGCAGATCTGTACAATATTTCCTGTAGTACAATAAAACAAAAAAGGCGTTCGTGTTTACACAGCGTAAGGTCGGTCTTCCTTTGAGATGTGGCGACATCGGTTTACGCTGCAGGTGAGAACTTTAGCCAGTGCAGTACAACCGCTAACCTGGGGCGTTTAACGTGCATCACGCAGTAGTGATCCATGACCGGAAGCCGGTACGATGCTCATCGCGATAGAAACGGGCAGGGGTGGGGATTGAACCCAGGATTCTTGTGTTCTGCAGCGCGAGCCTTCGCTCTGCGTGCTCCGGGCTGGTGCTTGCTAAAGTAACTGGATCGTGGGAAAGTAACACCAAGCTCCCCGTATGGTCGCCATTTTGGCCCTTGAAATGAGCAATTTCTCCTTGACCTCTCTATTCTTGGTGAGCCGATCTAAGTTCGCTGGTGACGGGTAGCTTTGTAGAAACGTTTCTTGTATACTGAGATTTTGCTACCCACGCACCGGAGAAACAAGCGTAACATCTTCGTACCACCACCACGTGCGGTGTCCGTGCTCGGAGGCATTAAAAATAATTTTCCTGTTTTGAAATACGCAAGAAAAACAATATAATTGTAAGAGATGCGTGGAGATCGGCATGGTCGATAAGTTGTTTGCATACACAGTGCCAAAGACGCTTATATTGGCGAGGAACGCCTTCAGTACGATGATGCTCCATGGTGATCTTAGTGCGACTGAATTGGAACGACCCTCTCGAAGCATCAAAGATTTAAAGGGGCCGAAATGGCGATTGTCAAAGCCACAAATACCGATTAGCCAATCGCCTTGCGAGGTTTCGGTCGTCAGTATGTTAGTATTTGTTTGTGTACGGCTAGCAGGCAGGGAAGGCAATGGCGCTACTTTCCCAAGATTCAGTGACTTTAGGGCTCGCCAGCCCATTCGGCCAGAACCTGTTCTCATGGTTGTTTCTTTATTTCCAGCCATTGTTTCCCCTACGCGATACAATCTTAAACGACAACGACCACAACGCACGAATAGCAAGAAGTAGAGGAAAAAAGACGAGAAATAACAACACAAACAAGAACAACCACAATAGAAACAACAAAAAAGCAGCCCAGATGGCCTAGTCGCACCAAGAAAACAGACGATATATGTTTTTCTATGTACTAAAACAGCGTCCAGCCAGTTTTACATGATCTTCTTTCCCCATTTTCAGGTGCGCTTCAAGGTGCTTCTTGCCCCGGCAGGACCGGTACCCAAGGCCTCGGAACTTAACCTTACCGTGGTCGTTAACAGGTGAAGAATGTACATACTCTCTTCGACCCTAACTAAAGTCGTATGCCCTCACCTAATTATCAATACATATTCCCTCTTCGACAAAATCTGAGTATATGTCACGAGAGAAGTCAGATGTGTCTAAGCTGTGGATTTTTGGGAGTCGACGTTGTGACCCTCGAGATAAGAGTAATAATAATAATACTTTATTCAAATACCGAAAAAAATTGTGAGAATCTCTCCTAAAACCAAGTGGAAGCCAAAATACATTCTCATAGAAACACTTGAATAATTAACAAATTAAAAGCGCGACAAATATAGCTTCAGTTTACAAAATTATATTTGTGTGAGCCATATGAACCCAGGAAAGTGAAAGGTTCTGCTCACAGTTCAGTACGGATTACGTCATTGAAATCTGCAAAGCAAACCTCTAAATGCAATACCATTTTCTTCTTATGCTTGTGTCACATCAATAATTGCTATTTACTGGCCGCCACATTTGTGTCCATTGCTCCTTAGTGCATGCTGACAACGAGTTTAGTTTTTTTCGGCTTCCTGAACGGGGTTGCATACTTTATAGTCAAGCATGCCTTTTTTCATGTTGTCCCACCACTTTTTTGTCAGTTTCGGGAGTATCATCTTAACTCCATATAAATTCGCCTGCTGTAAGCACAGCATCAAGTGAGGTTATCAGAAGATATAATGAAAGTTGGCTTTGAGTGCGTGGTGAAAATCATACCACCAAATTACGGGGAATAATAAACACCCACGCCTGTGAAATGTTTCTTTTTACTTCATATAAACAGGTCCTAAATTCACCTGAAACTCGTTTCAAACGGCAGTTTCGCCTCGTGTTAAAACGTGTTAGGGTGGGTCTCGGTTACAAGTACACTCTTAAAAAAAAGGGTACTGTAGTACCCTCCTTAAGGGGGTAACCGACTTGCACACAGGGCAATCCCTTTGGAGGTAACGTTACCGCCTGCAACGAGGGTGCAAACTTACCCCTGGGTTAGGGTGCAACATTGCCTCCTCTTGGAGGTAAGCTTAGTTCCTTTTGGTGTTAAAAGCAGAGACTCAAACCGTAACCGTAACCGAAACCGAAAACCGTTTAGGAACGAAATTTTGTCAGTAACCGGAATCGGAACGAAACCGTTATTAGAAATTTATAAAAACCGTAACCGTAACCGTAACCGTAAATTATTTACTGGTAACCGGTTTTAACCGATATTAAACGAAAATAAAAATATTACTTTTTCTCAAGTATGACCTGGAGTATGGATGTTGAAATGTCGTGGCCATTTGACAGAGTTACTGTCAGCGAGTGGTGCATCTGATAATACATTTTCCTTCAATCTAACTTTGGGATTCAGAATACTTAGTTGGAATCAGTGGTCGGTGCTTATAATAGAAAAAGTCTATATATCTAAATCTGCCAGGCTCCTACGTCGCTACATGTATTCAGTACGTGACGCCTTCAGAGTATTAACTAATAATTTAGAATTCTGAAATGTCCATTCAACTCGGTTCTATCAAAACCATTGATGTTCCTGACATGCAATTGCCAGTATGAAGAAACGAGGTAAATTGGCCATCATGCAGAGCTAGCGGAAAAGAAAACCTGGTATTCATTTAGTCTGAAACGTTTCGCCAGTGACGATTTAAAAAAAAAAAACACAGAAAGAAATAAAATGTCAGAGGTTTGACATTGGTGTTTTGTATGATATGTATATACAGGGTGAAACAAGGAGACGGCAGGCTCTTTAAATCGACCGGAAAATTCGGTTTCTTAACCTATCGCGCTACGACTTTGTGCAGCGTTGCCCACAGATGGTGCATTTTTTTTGTAAAATTTGCAAAGAGCGAACTTACCCGAGGAAAAAGTAAAGAAAGAAAAAGGCTTAGCTCCTATGGAAACGCAGCGACGCTATAGCGACGCCACCGGTCTGCAAACAACACGGCGCCGTTTCGCACGGGAGACAAGAGATGGCGCAACGAACGCCGCCAACGAACGAGCATACGGCGCCGAGAGCCGGCACTTTAGCAGACGATCCATTCGACTCAAAAGCGGCTCGCGTTCCGCAAGCAACGACAGTCGCAGAAACAAAAAAAAACAACAAAAAAAAAAAAACAGGCGCGGTAACAACAAGGAACTGCAGTTCCTTGTCTGCTAGACACGCCGGCTCTCGGCGTCGTCTGCTCGTTTGTCGGTGGCAGTTGGCGTCGCGACCGCTTGCGCCATCTCTTGTCTCCCGTGCGAAACGGCGCCGTGTTGTTTGCAGACCGGTGGCGTCGCTGCGTTTCCATAGGAGCTAAGCCTTTTCTTTCTTTACTTTTTCCTCAAGTAAGTTCGCTTTTTGCAAATGTTACAAAAAAATGCACCATTTGTGAGCAACGCTGCACAAAGTCGTAGCGCGATAGGTTAAGAAACCGAATTTTCCGGTCGATTTAAAGAGCCTGCCGTCTCCTTGTTTCACCCTGTATATAGTTGCTCGGGCTGAGAGTGGCGGAAGGAACGAGGGAACGTCCGATGGGTTTCCGAGGTTTTTTCTTTTCCTTCTCGTGCCGAGACCCTTTTTCGAACTGAGTGGCAGCCGCCGGCACTGCCACGCATCTCAGCATGACAAGAGGAAAAACCAAGGAGAAGGATGCTTCGTCGTCGAACGCTCCAACGCACTTGGCCGCCGATGACGGAGCAGCCCCCGTCCGACAGGGGATGCCATTTCTGCCTCCTTCGCCTAAACCTTGGGAGCTTCCCTGCTTCCAATCGTCGATGCCAAAGCCGGTCTAGCCCCACATGGCCACCAGTCTCAGTAGTCTCTGTGCAGAACTCTGAACGCTAGCTATTCGAACATCAGCACGGTGAGCTTGAACATCCACACACAACCAAGAGATCGTTTCCAGCATCGCCAGAGCCCTCCCCCTGTTTCCGCCTTAGGTATGGTTTCGACGGGAATCATTTCTACCAGCGCGATCCCGCTACCTCCGGTGGAGCCCCCACCGCCCATTCCCGGAGCAAGAGTCCTTCAGGCCTACGACATTCTGCGCGACCTCGCCCAGAACACTAGAAGTTTGTCAACGAGAGATTTTCACAAGATCCGGCATCTCCACCCGTATTGGTTCTACTGGGATGTCATGCTCCCCGAAGACCAGCACCTCATTTTTGATAGACTGGAACTCTTCCACGTCGTCACGAGAGGGTAACTGGAGGACGGTTATCCTAGCTATCGCAAACGTCCAGGCTCGAGTCTGAGGTTTTCAGACAGCTCTCCGACCAGCTACCCAACCAGCCTCGACGCGGACGACGCACGTCTCGTGCTCCCGCGAACACCATCTACCGCCCAGACACCAAGTCCAAGAGTCCCCCTAATCCTAAGAGAGTCCGGCAGTTACCCATGGGTCATCGAGACCCACCAGTGCCGTCATCGACGGCACGGTCGTCTCCTCGACGCTCCTCGGCGTTTCACCGGTCGAGGACGTTCTCGCCTATGCATTTTTCAAAGCTGGCGTCTCGGACGACCTTGCCCGTGCTTGATTTTGGACCGAAGAAAAAACCCATTAGATCCGGACTCGACAGCCACCGCCGCCTAGCGAATCCTGGAGTGGCTCAGCAGGACCGACAGTGAGCCCCACGCCGATGACGACTCCTTCGACACATACGATGGCGATGAGGAAAACCACACCAACGCAAAGGAACACACTACAGACAAACAAAGCGACGTCGAAGACTGCGAGTCGGACCTGCGTAGCACTGCCTACAAGTCGAAAGCGACGGGACCTCCGCCACCAGTCCACCCAACTGAGCAGGCCCCTCAAGTCGACTTAGCAGTGTTTAATGAGGCATGTAGTTTTCACGGGCACGAAGCCTTCGAATAGCCCAAGGCAAAGGTCGCCCATGGCCGCGGTGCAGCGCCAGAGCCAAAGCTGTGTTGTTCGTGTGTAGAAGAGTTCCTTTCTCGCCAATGCAAGCGCACCAGAACACGGCGAATCCTTCCAAGAGCTATATTGGCCCGGCAGAGGAGCTATGATTGCGTGCGTACAGTCCCCAACAAGTACTCCAAAACCGACTCCGGAGGCATCTACCCATGCGCTGTCGGGTAGAGGGGGAAGGTGGAGCGGTGGGCAGTGCGGCAAAGTCAACCAACGACGCAGAAGAAAGGGAAGTCAATTGGGTGAAAGAGGAGTTGGATCTGAAACTCTGTCAAACAGGGGACGAAGAAGAAAACACCCAGAGCGATAAAGAAAAATGTAAAATGCCAAGTAGCCCGCGGCCCGTATAATAAATATAACATAACATAACATAACATAACATAATATAAGCACACCAGACCTGACATTGGGAGCAGACTTGTACAAGTTACTGAAGAAAAACAGCCGATTACAATTACCATTATTCACTGTAAAAAGTAACCGATTACAATTACAACTACAGCCTCAAAAAAGTAATAAAAAATTACTCTAAAGCAATTGATTACTTCTCACGTTACTTTTCATACAACTTTTTTCATTACGGTAGCACATATACACATTTAAATAGGTGTTCCGCATTTAGACATTTCTTGTTTGTTTTGTGTCCTCTACACCAGTGGTTCCCAGCCATGGATGTGTCGGGGACCCCTTGCGGACCGCTGGCGGTGATGGGGGACCCCTTCCAGCAAGGGGGGGGGGGTACGTAAGAAAGTTAACAGATCTGGAGCATGAAACAGGTGCCTTTTATTGCTACGTAGCAAAAAAACATAAAACAAAGGTGGCACATAACTTCATTTTGGTCAGGATATGCGATATGATAATCCCGCCGCGGGGCACCCGAGACACGTAGTTCGGGAAGGTGTGGGGAAGAGGGAAAGGAGGTGACCGAGATGATCTCGTGCGAATTGCTGTCGTAGTTCCGGAAGCAGGTTGCAAATTAGTCACGGCCGGACTAGACTACAAAAAACGTGCCAAATAAAAAAAATAAAAATTTTTGTTGGGGGTCTTGCGGACCCCAGAAGTGGCTTCGCGGACCCCCTAGGGTCCGCGGACCCCCATTTGGGAACCACTGCTCTACACCTTGTTCAGTTTAAACAGTTGTATGTCGATGTTTGCGTCGGTCATCCGCCAACGAATCTTGTTGTCATGAACAGTCTATCTATGCTGGAACGCAAACTACATGATGTAGAAAACTGCATCGGGCACTGATTGGCTCTTCTCTCGGGTCACGTGACATGACGTTGAAATGTAGTTTTTCCCTATGCAGTTCGAGCTATGCTCGTAAAATGATGCAGTTGGCGGTGACGTCAAAATGTCGTCACGATGCACTTTGACGATGCAGTTAACTGAGTGGTCGAGACGAAGCCAGAGATCAATCTGCATCGTAAAAGATGGCGACCCTAACATATGCATCTCTACTGTTGGGTTCGCCAGCGGATCGAGTTTTTAGAGATCACCGGGATGCTTTCGAGACGAGCGATGCGAGGTTTGTGGGCGAATACCGGCTGACCAAAGGGGTGACTCGCTGGCTGTGCGACCAGCTTCGCGGAAAGCTCCAGCGTTGTCGTGAAGGGCCCCGTGTGCTGACGGTCGAACAACAAGTCCTCGCAGCTCTACGCTTTTACGCCGCTGGCGGCTTCCAGGGAACCGTCGGGAGCAACGAAAACATTGGTGTTCACCAGTGCTCTGTGAGTCGCGTACTTGGTGATGTCACCAACGCTATCATCGATTGCCTCGGACCGAAGTGGCTGTGTTTCCAACAAACTCAAGCAGAGAAGGCGCTCACAAAAAGGAAGTTCTTCGAGCGATGCAAGGGTTCAGCGGCGTGATCGATAAATATTCTAAATACTCTTACACGATTCAACACGAGTGTGTTTTCATTTGAGTGCACCCCATATACGAGACAGATTTGGCTGTATGCGACAAAGCCAAGCAGAGTTCTGGACCGCCCTGGAGTGATCAAGTTCAGCGACGTGATCGATAAATGTTCTAAATACTCTACACGATTCAACACGATTGTTTTCATTTGAGTGCACCGCATATAAGCGATTTGTCTGAACCAAAGCCAGCAGCAACGGTAAAGCTTAAGTTGAGCTATGTTCGTTGTACTTCAGGTAGAGAGATATACTTTATTTTACAGCAACTACTTCAGGTAAGGCCAGCTGAACTAGAATAAACATACACATAAAGAAAAGACCATAAACACCGTGGGAATGGGCCTCCTGCGTTGCCCAGAGGGTGCTGCGAAATGGGACTTGTTAGGCCTTGTTTTGGGTAGTACAAACTTGAGCGTCTCAAACTGTCACGCATGCAGAAGTGTGCCTGCTCTGGTGCGGAGCGCGAGATCACGATGAAAATATAAAGAAACAACAAAAATTCGAACGCCGTCGAAGCTAAGACGCTGAGAGCGCGAGCCATGAGATGCCGTTTCACGCGTTCCAAAGTAGACATGACAAAGAAAAAGAAAAATGAAAGCGTCGCGGCACAGGTGTTTCGACGTCACCACCCAGAGATAATAGACGCGTACCCTAGCGGTGGTGTCATGAATTTGGCACTTTTGATTGTCTTGAGGCGTTGAGTCTGGCCGATTTTTGGCGTCCAAAGGTGTTTTTCGTTCTTCAGCACCAGGCAGAATTAAAAAGCTCGACCAACGTGCCATAAATAGTGCGAGGCTCAATCAGGTGAGCTTGTACTACCCAAAACGAGGGCGCTACGGTGTGTTCAAAGCTTAACAGACAGCTAAGGAGAAGACCATACACACCGTGGGACTAACAACTGATTTTCTTTTTCCTCCTCTTCTACTACGAACCCAACTTGAGGGAAATATTCTCTTTTCTTCTTTTCTGCTTCCTACTTCACCAAAAATTTAACCCCCGAAGGAACATTTTTTCTTTCTCGTGCAGCACGAGAGAAGTTGCACTAACGCAGTCAAACATAGTCAAAAAGTAAAATTTGTCGTTAGTTGTTCATACAGCAGGAGGTTAGTCTGCCTGAACATGGCGACATTGTTACCCACTGTATAGATAAGCAATTTAGCCAGTGCAGTACGACTGCTAGCCCGGGGTCTTTAACGTGCATCACGCAATAGTGATACACGACAGCACGCCGGTACTATACTTCGTTTCAGCTTGAGTCCAGAGGCAGGCGATGCTACAAGCGCGAGCTCCGGGCTTTCAGCGTCCCTGCCAAGCACGCGCGCTCGTGCAATGCAAGCACTGTTCAGGGCCACACGCTCGCGCTCGTAGCATCGGCTGCGTCTGGACCCAAGCTGAAACGAAGTATAGACCTTTCTAAAAAAGAGCGTGTTGCCGCTGCCATTTTGAGTGTTCGTGCGTATGGCGCGTGCTTTGCTCGCTTTCTGAAGCGACGAGCACGCACGTGCTGGGCTGTGAAGATCGCACGCTGGACTGTGATTTAGTAAACATTGGAATGGTCTATATGCTCATTCAGGTCAAAACGGGCAGGGCGGGGATTGAACCCAGGATCCCTGGGTTCTGCAGCGCGAGCTTTTGCTCCACGTGCTCCGAGCTGGTGTGCGCTAGCCCATTCGGCGATTCTCCGCCATTCCCTGTAGGGAAAAAATAACGATGTAGTTTCAACTCAATCGCCACTGTTCGGTGACGTCACCGGACACGTCACGGTGCAGTTCTCTTCCAATGTAGTTTGTTGGCGATGGAGATTAGGCTCCTCCCACCGGCGACGTCACGATGCAGTTTCTCCACCGCTTTTTCCAGCATAGACAGACAGAGCTCATAGTTTCAATTGGCACAGTTGATGGAGGGATATTATACGGGAACTAATATTAGGGACGAAGATATAATTTTGACAAACCCAATGAAATATACCAAATACGAACTAGAATATCGACATCTTGTAAACCCTGAGATGGGGTTTCGTTCCCCATCTCAGCGTTTACAAGATGTCGATTAATTACCAGCTCGCCTGCACTCTCTCACTGCTTAAGAATATAGATGTTCGAATGTGATACCCCCTAAACCAGTCAAAAGCTCGTAGGAGCATGCTCGTGAATTTGAATACAAACTGTTTCTTTGTTAAAAGCTAAAACAGTCCAAAGACACGAGGCAAGAACCAAATTTTTCTTAACCTGGTGACCGATTTTTCCCGAAACTGACTGACTACAGCCTAACCCCTCTTGCAAAAAGTAAAAAAAGAAAATTGAGAACAATTGTAATGGGTAATTTTGTAATCGATCACAACAAGAAAGTAATTGAATTGCAAGGATCGTTACTTGTTGAAGGACGCAATTGAAGTGTTACAAAATTACAGCAAAAATGTAATCTATTATAAGTAATCCGTTACTTGAAACGCGTTACGTATAAAGTCTGATTGGGAGGCCCGAAGTTCAAATCCTGGCTCCGCCGTTTATCTTGACTTTCGGCGGTTGCGTAAAACATTGGTTCATTCGATGAAGTACTGTTCATTCACCTGCATATTTTCGAATATATATATGAAAACATAGGCGATTGCTTGGATATAGCAAACATGACTTAGGTGCAACATTGCACAACAACGAAGACTAGGAAAGGAACGAACAACACACATGACTAATTTTTACAGCTTTCTGTGTTGTTACCGTGTTGTTCGTTCCTCTCCTTAGTCTTCCTTGAATTGGGCTTTTTCATTTACATTATGTGTGACTTTCACCAACTATCCCAGCTCTCAATTTTATTACTTTATTCCACTGAGCAGTATTTTACTAGAGGATGGCTATAGTTCTGCTCCTTCCTTCCTTCAGTGTGGGCGAAGACTTGTTTGCATATATTAAGTTGAAATAAACTATAGCGACGAGAAGGTGCGAATGGTTCTTCCAAGCACCCAGTGGAACTTCTTAACGTTGTTTACATACGCGGCCGCACAACAAGTAGGGATGTTTATTTTCATTTTTAATATACAGAATGCGATGATCCCCGAGTAGCGAAAGTAACATGTATGCTCGGGTATCAAATTATATCATGTAAGTAGATGCAGTGAACAAGCGTTAGAGCTAGAAACGCGTGCAACTTTTGACCAAGTAGAGGTATTAAGACGTTTATAGGTTCCTTGAATTTCACTTAAACAACCGTAAAGAATAAACATCAATTCGGGACGAAAACAGACGCATACAACTCTTTCAACTCTCAACGACTATTTATTTCGTTTCCGTTCAAACGACGGCCTTCGAGCAGGTTCAGTGGAGGGAACAGAGAATGAAAAAACCCAATTCAAGGAAGACTAAGGAGAGGAACGAACAAAGCGGTAACAACACAAAAAAACTGTAAAAATTAGTCATGTGTGTTGTTCGTTCTTCTCCCTAGTCTTCGTTGTTGTGCAATGTTGCACCTAAGTCTTGTTTGCTATATCCAAGCAATCGCCTATGTTTATGGAGGCGCACGTCTCTCGCTGGCCGATTCTGAAGCTTTCCGGGCACCGCCAGCCGCTCCTGTTCCTCGCAAAAAACGATTTGCAGTTATCCCCTACTCGCACAACACCGCACATCGCCTTAAGGGACTCGCCTCGCGCTTCGAGGTTGGGGTAGTGTTTAGCTGCAAGCAAATCCTTCAACAAATGTGCAGAATGGTCAATACCCCACCCTCCGCGACCCAATGCAACAAAAAGCACGGACAGCAGTTTGTGTAGGAAGGAGGTGGTTTATACCATCCCTTTTTCGTGTGGGGGGAATATACAGGGCAGACCGGCAGGCGCCTAAATGACCGCCTGAGGGAACACTCACGGGAGGTGAGCGAACCCCCTGACGACTCCATGCATCCAATAATTGTACACCGTATGACGTGCAGCGGTTGTTCGCCCAGATACGAAGGTACGCGAGTATTGGGAGGACACCGGCAGAGATGTGGCAGGGAAGTCGCCAAACCGTACGCCATTAAGAGCTCGGTCACTAACTTTGCTTCGGCTTCTCTAGCCCTTTCCGACAGGGAGATGAAATTCCTCGGTCCCGAACTGGGCGGAAGGGACCAGAGGCCTTGAGGGAAGGCCGCGAATAACCCGTCTTCCCCCTCCTCCTCTTTCAACCCCCCCCCCTTTTCCTTCTCTGCTCCCTCCACTGAACCTGCTCGAAAGGCCGTCGTTCGAACGCAGCCGAAATAAATGTCGTTCAGAGTGTATGCGTCAGTTTTTGTCCCGAATTTGTGTTTATTTTTTCCGGTTGTTTAAGTATATTTACCAACACGCTCGTTTTTAATGTTTGAATTTGACGTTGTTGGATATCTGTGAGTACTTTAAACCGTCTATTATAAAACGGCTGTCTAGCATTTCAATTAAATTAATTATTGAAAAAACCGAAATAAACCGGTTTTTAGGAACGTGAAACCGGTAACCGAAACCGTAAAAATTAAAACCGTAAAAAACCGAAACGAAACCGTTATCAACAGGAAGCTGTAACCGTAACCGTAACCGAAACGTTATTTTTTTC